>JAGDYQ010000017.1:9374989-9431273 GCA_021962125.1 Bulinus truncatus | reverse complement strand
CTATTTTTTAGCTATTGTCCCCGTTTTGTCTGTCTGTCCGTCTGTCCGTCATCACCCTAGATCTCAACAACCATAAGTCCTAGACCCATGATGTATATATCATTTTGTAGGTCTTGGCCTGCCAAGTGTACATCAAAAGTCCATTTCGCGATAGGACCTCTGAGGCCGGGCTTCAGGGATCCTAAGGGGCTTATATATTATATATACACCTTGTACGTTCAATAACCCATTCATTTGGTGCGAAATACTGCAGCACGTAGTTTCACCAAGATTTATTAAGAAACTCATCAAATGAAATAGTAAGCTTGTGTTCTGAGTTTAATTGAAAGTATCAGAGCTATGCAACAATTGACGGAGTTTTCGGACGATTAAATGACTATAATTTCGAATGTTTTCAATTATGAGTCCTATTTCAGTAACCACAAACCACTTGTAGTTAGATTTAAGAGAAAATAATTTTTTTTCAAATATAAAGAAACGTCTTTATAATATTTTTTTACAGATATATGCATTACACAATTGAATTTATAAACATTTCCAAAATTTACAAATATTTACTGAAAGTAACATACGTACTGATACATAACAAGAAAATGCGCTAACACGTCCTGTGTCCAGAATGGAACAGGCTTAATTGCTTGTTTAGTCTTGTAAAGACTTGCCAAATTACCATGATTAAATTCTGTTAAAAAGTGTAACGTGCAATAGAAAGTTTGATTCTTTTAAAGGTAATAAAAAAATTCTAAACTTTTTTTTAAATTATAAAAACAATCCCTTAAAGCATAGAAATATTTTTTTATGAATATCATTACGTAAATTAAAAAGCGTGGGTAATACAATATACTTGACTTAATATTAGCTGATAAACACCAATATATATATATATATATATATATATATATATATATATATATATATATATTTAGATTAGCACCCACACTAAAAATGTATATTTCTTTTGTTTAATGTAATTTTTTTTTAAATAGCTTCTTATATCATGTCATGGTAAATGTTGCTCCCCCTTGTCTCTCGTAGCGCCTCCACGGGCCTTTCACTCGCGGTTACTGTGAAGATGAAAAAAAAAGTCACATTCATGGTTTATAGGGGCTTGCCATTCTCTAAGCCGGATGGGTTCATGCTAGTAAAAGAGCCGTTCAGAGTTTTATTTCGGCTCAAGGCAGAGGCGTTGTCATAAATCGGTGCGCATTACCAATTTTAGATGTAGAATATTTCTTTACATTAGTTGGTAGCAGACGACGTAGAAAAATCCAAGATGGTTGCCACAATTGAATATGTTTTTTTTTAGTAATGATGAATTATATAAATATGTGTATAATCTAAGATATTATTTTTTTTTTGCTTTTATTGTTTTTTGTTTAAAAAGTGGTTGTTTTTGTTTACGACTTTTCTTGTTTTTTATTATTTTTTTTTTATTTTTTCAAATATTTTAACTCCATTTCGGACTTTTTAAATATGATATATATATTGTATTATATTTGGCTGTTGGTGATACCATACAATATACGAAAAAATAGAAAGATGTTTGTTTTTTCTACTTGTGGTTGAGATTATTTAGAAATGAGTGAAATAGCAACACAAGTTCTCCATTCAGCTTTTCCGACAGATGTTAAATAGCTCCAGCAGTTTCAATAAGGGGAAGTACCTAATATAGTAAGCAAAGCCAAGACCTGTAGTTCAAAAGGGAAAGTACCTAGTATAGTAAACAAAGCCAAGACCTGTAGTTCAAAAGGGAAAGTACCTAGTATAGTAAACAAAGCCAAGTTCTGTAGTTCAAAAGGGAAAGTACCTAGTATAGTAAACAAAGCCAAGACCTGTAGTTCAAAAGGGAAAGTACCTAGTATAGTAAACAAAGCCAAGTCCTGTAGTTCAAAAGGTGAAGTACCTAGTATAGTAAACAAAGCCAAGTCCTGTAGTTTCAATAATGGAACTACCTAGTATAGTAAACAAAGCCAAGTCCTGTAGTTTCAATAATGGAACTACCTAGTATAGTAAACAAAAGCAAGCACCAGAAAACACAACACAGTTTCAATATATCTACAGGCACAAATGTGCCGATGTCAAATGTAAAAAAAAAAAACTACAATAACATCAACACAAAACCTTTCTTACGAAATGGCAAAACTAGTCGGCTGTCTAGGGTTCCTCTGTTAAAGCTCTCCCCCCCCTCGCTCCGTACCCTAATCGAATTTTTTTTTATTTTTTCAACCACAGCGAAAAGTTTCTAGGGGGTCTCTTGTCGAAATGATTTTTTCGGGTGGTATTCGGAGGGAGTCCCAGTCTCTTCAAAGATAATTCGGGCCCTTTGCCATTAACCACCCCCCCCCCCACAAATGTACTTTTGCATAGGACATCAAAAATGTATCTGGCCTTAGGCCCAATAAAATTCATTTGGCCCCCTAAAAAATATAAGTACGACTCAGAGTTAGGGTTTAGGATCAGTTTTATTTTTAAAAAAAATGTCTCATTTCTCCTCCATATGTCACATTAGTTGTAAGCGACAAGCCAATTTAAAAAAAAAAAAGCAGTACACCTTTTAGTAGACATTGTAGGACTAATTTTTGTAACAAGAATTATTCCATGACACAAAGCTTAACGTCTATTTACAACAACGAATGAAGTACTTGAATGCTATCTACACCGTGCTAATCACACGTGGCTGAAAAGGCTGCAATCGCAAGCAATATATATATATATATATATATATATATAAATATATATTAACAACATTTTGGCAAGTAAAAAATTCTCTCAGGTTCTTCTAGCTCAACAATGTACCAATAAAAGTGTTTAAAATATGCCTAACCCCGACATCATTGGTTTTTTTCATAGACGGAAATGTATTGAAATTAAGTCACTTCTGCCTGTGGATTCTCTATAGCCAAGACAACCTCCGATTATGCTATATACTGTAAAAATGTGTCATTTAAAAGCGTGTTAGTTGGCAGTGTAGTGGACCCACAGCGACTTTAATCTGGTTCCAGGAAATATGAACATAAATCTAAATGTTTCTTTGATCGATATAAAAATAAAACAACAATTATGACATCTATACTTATAAGACGCATTTGCTGTCTGTCTGTCTGTCTGTCTGTTCCCTTATAACTCAATATCCAAACAACCAAATAACGTGAAATTTATTACACATACACATAATTACATGGGGAAGGTTATAGGACAAGTTTCGTTTCATCTCGATGGGTAGTTTAATTGTGATTAATTATTTTTATTTTAGTATTTTACTATATTAAAGTAATCTCGACGGCGCCATAAATAAAATTCCTCTGTGACGTCCTTTCCCGATAATACATTTTACATTTTTAAATTTTCCTACTTATAAAGTCGAATAGAACTTGCGCGCTGGTGCTGTATCGTGCCTTTGTGCTGCAAAGAATTGTTGTTGTTAGAGCATTTTCGAAAAAAAATGCTCTATTGTCCCCGTTTTGTCTGTCTGTCTGTCTGTCCGTCATCACCTTAGATCTCAACAACCATAAGTCCTACCCATGATGTATATATCATTTTGTAGGTCTTGGCCTGCCAAGAAATGACTTTTTTCCATTTCGCGATCTGACCTCTCAGGGCCGTAAAAGGGGCCTTATAAAGTACCGTTTTTTACTATATAAGCGATATTAATAATGAACCGCCCTATATCTCAGCAACCATAAGTCCTAGACCCATGATGTATATATCATTGTGTAGGTCTTGGCCTGCCAAGTGTACATCAAAAGTTCATTTCGCGATTTGACCTCTCAAGGCCAAAATATAAGAGTTTTTTATGTACCGTTTTGCTTATACTTTAAATATAAATAATAAAAGCTAATCAAAGGGGCGTAATCATTATTTATTTTTGTAACAGTTATTCAACATGACTTACTTCCCGTACTTTATATAAACATTCAACAATTGACGGAGTTTTCGGACGATTAAATGACTACAATTTAGAATGTTTCAATTATGAGTCCTATTTCAGTGACCACAAACCACTTGTAGTTAGATTTAAGAGAAAATAATTTTGTTTTTAAATATAAAGAAACGTCCTTTTAATATCTTTTTTCAGATATATGCATTACACAATTGAATTTATAAACATTTCCAAAATTTACAAATATTTACTGAAAGATAACAAACGTACTGATACATAACATGAAAATGCGCTAACACGTCCTGTGTCCAGAATGGAACAGGCTTAATTGCTTGTTTTTTCATGCTCCCTGATTTCTACAGTTTGAGGAAGGTAAAGGAATGAAGAAGGATTTTAGAAGAAGTGTGAAGCCATAATAATAAGTATATATATATATATATATATATATATATATATATAGAGAGAGAGAGAGAGAGAGAGAGAGAGAGAGAGGGAGAGAGAGAGAGGGAGGGAGGGAGGGAGAGATAAAGAGAGAGAGGGGGCAGAGGGGAGAAAGGAAAGGGGGTAGGAAGGAGGGAGGGAGGGGAGAGAGGGAGGGAGGGGATGGACAGGGGGAGAAGGGGGGAGGGAGAGAGAGGGAGATGGGAGAGAGAAAGGGAGGGAAGGAAAGAGAAAGGAAGGGAGGGAGAGAGAGAGGGGGTAGGGAGGGAGATAGATGGGAGGGAGGGAGGGAGAGAGAGGGTGGGAGAGTGGGAGGGAGAGATAAAAGAGTGAGGGGGGCAGGGAGGGAGGGAGGAAGGGGAGAGAGGGGAGGGAGAGAGAGGTGGAGAGGGGAGGGAGAGAGAGGATGGGAGAAAACGGAAGGTAAACAGAAAACCTTATTTTAAACCCGGGCAAAGCCTGGTACTTGCAACTAGTTTCCCAACGTCCTTTATGTGAATTTATAGACCTGGTGCTGCCTATCTGCAGCGGCAAAAATGTTTTTGCTTGACCCCTCTACCCTTCGCATGTGAGTCAAATTCACTCTCGACTTCGCTATCAAGTGATGTTTAGAAATGTGCCCAAAAACAAATTTTAAAAGTCTTTCTAAATTCTATTGTTTTGTTATTGTTGTTTTTTACAGAAATAAATGAGTTATTAATTAAATTTGCCACATGTTTACAAGAATATATTACCAATTTATCATTTTTTAAGATTTCTATCAAAGTAATTACCACTTTGTATTCGCTGGTTCAAAAAGACAAGTGTTGTAATAATCATAACTAAAGCAAACTATTTGAAAATTTCAAAATGTTTATGAAAATTGAAAAGCATTAAATTTAAAATAGGTATTTAAAACAAGCAATAACCCTAATTTTCATTCATAAGACAGCTAAGAACTGTCGCTGTTAACAGAAAATATGATTTAAATCAAATGAATTAATAAATAAACGGCAAATACTGGACCTGCTGAAAGCTTTAAAAAGGGTAAGTGTAGCCTCTAACCCCTTTTCTTTAAAATTAATCGTTGTCGTTCAGTGCGTTATTGCGGTATACGGAATACGAGTTTGTTGTCTAGATTTTCTTGTCATTACATTTGTTATAAGCACTGGTGAAAGAGTTAATGTTGATCAGACGTAATACACCTATAGAAATGATACTAATAATGTTTTACTTGTTGATATAATGATGAACTAGCATCAAATATTTATGCCATATGCACGCGTTAAAAAACTAAACATCTTTCCAAATACAGTGGTACGTGGAGATACGAATGGTGTCATGACTAGAGTATCCATATAACGATGTCCCTAGAGTTGTGGCTTATCAAAGGTTTCTTACAACAATGATATAACGAGGGGCGCTTTGTTAGTATGTATGGTAGTGTTGATTAATACTTTGGCATCTAAATAAAGATGTAGTAAGATCGGTGTCATCATATTGTTGTCGTAAACATGGAGTCGAGATAAATTGTGAAGCAACGCGGCGATTGAAAAATTTGTTGTAGTACTGTATTGCAACATTAGTGTTGTAAGTGAATTGTGTTGTGATAATTTGTCGTATCAGAAGGTTGTAACAATGGTACTATAACCTATTAACGTACCAATGATGTTGTAATAATTTTTCGCAAGAATACCGTGTTAAAATGGAATTGAAATAATAGCTCTGGTCGTAACATTTTTTTTTTTAAATCTTCAATTTGTGAACTCCTTTCAAAGTTCGTCATTATCAATTTTTACTAATTGGAAAAACTTCGCTGTTATTTATGTTGTTTTCATTATGTGATTCGTTCTGTGTAATTTAAAAACGTAATCATAAATAAGAAACGAAATCAATCTTTGGATAGTTGTGCTGCCATATTATCTGCCTCCGTCTTTATGTTGGCTTTATAACAGCACAGATCTCTGCCCAAGGGTCACGTGTGAATTCTCTGTATGGAGATAACTGTCATCATGCACACTTTGACTGTACTAGTCTGTCTGAAACTACGTGAGTACCAAAATGCCATACAAATGCTCTTAGTTTACATTTAAGTACTTTGTCTAGGTACCCCAGACTGTCTCGTGATTGTTATGCGAATTAAAACGTTAATGTATCTGATTTTTTTTTAAATATTTCTCGTGAAAAAAATTGATCATGTATTAAAATAAAGTTTATTGTGTTCATTACTATTATGTTGAGAATTTATGGATAGGTTTCTGCAGAGAAGCTTTAAACGCATGTGATAAAATGTAAAAAAAAAAAATATGTCTTAGTTTCAAACATATGTCTTGCAATGGTCTTACATTTTGCCGTAGTACTCATATGCGTATGTTTAAATGGCATTCAGCACGACTAACCGCAGTTGTCGGTTCCACCCCTAATCAGATCAAAGAATTAGTGAATCTTTTAGTCTCTTTCTTTAATTGTAGTTTTTTATTTGCAATTGGGTTGCAAAACCAGAACTATTGTGCATTGAATCAAGAAGTGTAAAATCGAGAAAACCGATACGTTACTATATTCTCCAACATTTAGAGAAACTTCACATTTTGACTATTGTGCGTTAAGACCATAATCATCGAGCATGTCTTAGTCCTAGTGCGTTTAGTTTATGGAGTGAGTACTAGTTTACTTCAATGATGTGAACTCTCTAGGTTGTTAACTATGTCGGGTTTCATTGGCTGTGAATGCACGTGCGCGGTGATGTTTACAAAATGGCGAGTCTCTCATCCACCGTCTCCTCTCCCAGCCCCCCTCCCCTTTTATATTGATTTATACATATGATTCGTGGGACAGGTGGCCGAGTGGTGTAGACACTCGACTGTCGACCTGAAAGTCCTGGGTTCGATCCTCGGTGAGAACCATGGGAATTTTTTCCAGGTAAAATGTGTTTCAAAGTCGTCCTACAAATGTGATTTAATAACAGCTGAACAAACTCACCTGTAGCTATCTCTAAGGCGTCATAACTGTTGGGGGAACGGAAAGTCATGCGGTAAAAGCGCTCCTCTGTGCTCCTCTGTCGACTTGAGGGTATCTGGTTCTAATTCTGGTGAGGATCAATGAATATTTCAGGTCACAATGAAAGTCCACCGCTATTTATCTATATATATCAGGGTCAAGTACTGAATGTCACTTGAATTATTGACCACTTCGCCGTCACCACCAAACTCATCATATTTATCTTTATACACTTTACTGTTTAACAAAAATTTAATTTGCCATTGTTTGTAACAAATTTAAAAAAAAAAAACTACATAAATTAGGCTCCCCCTTAAGTCTGCTAGAATAGAACTTGTGTCACTAATCCCTCTGATTCTCATATACCAATGGATTAGGATGGAAATGACGAATTCTTTAAATAATTTTGTTCATCCTGGGACCGAATAAGTCAAAACATTGAGTAGTATTGACTTTAGAAAAAAAAACGAATCCTGAAATTTTTTTTTTGACAGTATCGCAATTTTTTATTTTAAAAAAATGTGTAAAAATAATTTGCTATTTCTTTTGTTTTGTTTTGTTTTTTTCTTTTAAAAAAAAATATTTAACTATTTCAGTCCACATTTCAAGTGCAGAGAATTTGCATTTAAAGGACTGCTGGACAGCTGACCTTGACTTGCTTCTAATAACAAACTCCTTTGATAATGAGACTATAATGGCTGTGCGATTAGCAAACATCGTCAACCTCTTCGTGGATATCAGACCCCAGCCATCAAACAGCAGCTTCCGCGTAGCAGTGGTGAAATATTTGGATGACGCAAAATCAGAAAGTACCTCGCTTCATTATTTAGCACTGCTTCGTGATTTTAATACATCCATTTCAGCGAAACAAATGTTACATCTCTTGAATCCAGAAGACCATTTTAATATTGGAGGTGGTGGGAAATACTTTTCTTATATTACATCGTTCTGGACCGAGTACGGCAGAGCCATCGCTCAAAATATCACAGTGATAATAACATTTGACAGAAGTGACATAACGATGGATGATGAATTGACAAAATCCTATAAAACAGTCTTTATTCTCGTTTCGGCACAAAGCACGACTCTATCACATCAGACACGGCTGCAGCTGTTCTACAAGAACGTCATCAATATAAACAGCTGGGATGGTATGAAGGATTTAAAGTTATTTCTCTTGAATGTTTGTGGTAAATGTACAACGGGATGGGCTGAATTTACAAGTGTACAGTTGCCTTCAATAACATCATGCTATAAAATAATGAAAACCAAAGATCCAATAAGTTCATTCGAAGCCGAGAAAATTTGTTCTGCTCATAAATCTGACCTAGTTAATATAGAATCTAAAGAAGAACTTCAATTTCTAAAGATTATTTTCACATCTTACAAAACACAAACTTATAATGAGTCGAATTGTCTGGAACATAGAATTCCACTTGGATTTCGACTATTTATAAATAATAAACAAATCAGGTACCAGTGGTCAAACGGACGTCCTTTCTTGTTGGGCTCTCACCGGACAATTCAAAAGTTAAGCTATGACAAGTTCCCATCTTGCGTATCTATGGTTGTATTCAATAAAGCCAGTAGTATAGAGAACTTGGAGGAAAGGTTGATTGATCACGACTGTACATCAAATATATTTCATATTGTTTTGTGTGAATTTGATATGTTAAGACACTGGACGAGCTTTGAAGAAATGAACGATTTAAATGTACAGGAGGAGATTGTTTCAAAACCAAAGATTATGTTCAATTGTGAGAACAATGATGAATACTTAAATTACGACAAAGTATGTGACGGCATTCAAGACTGTCTAGGTGGACGAGATGAGCACTATTGTCCTGTAGATGACCAGCAACTGGGACCGTTGGAGTATGATAAAAACCATATTTTGAAGGAAAGATTTTTACAAATTATGCCTGCATTTAACTTTCACAAAGAATTAAATTATTTCTTGGAGAAATCATCCGATGACCAGTGCCTATTTGACCGTTGTCCAAATAATCGTTGTGCAAATGATCAATGGTACACAACTCCCCATTGCGTAATGGCTTTTTATGACGAACCAGATCTTCTTTGCATGGTGGAAAATTGCACCCGTCAGTTTGAATTTGTGGACTGCACTTCTAACGGAAGCATCTTTGATTCTGGAGACGAGATTCAACGAACAATGAAATGTTCTTGAACTATCCAGCGAAATGTAACGCGGATGATAAGATAAACTGGGCGCCAAAATGTATTTACTTACGTGGCAGAAGTGGGTATCCTTTAGGTTGTCAAGACTTGTCTCATTTGGACAACTGTGAGAACTTTACATGTCCAGAAGATATGGTCAAATGTCCATTTTCTTACTGCATTCAAGCTCATCATTTTGGGGACCATGTAATGGACTGTAGATATGGTGAAGATGAAGCGTACATTGTACAGGTGAGCAATATTAGACTGAGGTCATGTTTAGTTAAAGCACTGCCGGGTTCAGTTCACTTTTGTAATGGGATTGCCGAGTGTCTGAACTTGTTTGACTTGTCCTGATGGTTTTACGTGTCAAGGCGGGGTGCAGTCGATTGACAGAAACATAAAAACAAATGTTTTTGGTTTAACACTGGCCATTGCGAAGTCTACCAAAGTTTTAATCGTATCGAACGTTAATTTGTATTCGGCTAATTTTGTATGTAGAGATGAGTGCAATGTTTTAGAGGTGCATGCAGTGAACTGTAGTCTTAAAGACTATAGCATAGGTATGTTTAGAAGTAGTTTTATGAACAAAGCTTATCGGATAGAACTTAGTTACAATGACATCAAACAATCATCATTTCACTATTGGCCTAATTTACAATTTTTCAACATGTCTCATAATTATAATTTGCGATATATCGATGAAGACGGCATAAGTTCAACCAATTTGAGAGTAATTGATTTCTCTTTTACAGAAATTTCTTCACTGCCTGGGAAAATATTTGGATCCAAGAATTTAGAATTGGTTAACCTTAGCCACACACAAATCACGTCATTACGCTGGCTTGCACACAATGTAAAGATGAACACTTTAGACCTTACTAATACTAAGATTAGCACCGATGCTATTAACATAAATTTTTACAATGGAGCAAAAATTACAGATTTATTATACGCAGACAATTATAAGCTTTGTTGCCGATCGATATTAGGTCCTAAGACATCACCCAGTGTGTGTCATTCACCTTCTGATGCCATATCTTCCTGTGATGACCTGCTGGCAGATACAACAACGTGTCCTTCTATGGATAGTGACCTGTGTGTCTTTCATTGGCAATGTTGTTGTTCTAATGTATCGTTTTGTATTTGACAGAGATGTATTGAAACGTTCTTATGGTGCATTTATCACCAGCCTTGGGTTTTCTGACTTGATTATGAGCATTTACTTGATTATTATATCTTCAGCTGACATGTATTATCGTGATGTATATGTTTTATATGAAACACAATGGCGATATAGTTCCTGGTGTAAGTCTGCTGGGTTTCTTTCAACTTTGTCTAGTGAAACGTCAACTTTCTTTGTCTTTCTGATAACTATAGACAGATTTCTGGCTACAAAATTTCCTTTCGGGGATTACAGATTTTCTAAACTCAACATAATCTTGTCTATTTCTACAACATGGAGTCTTGGGTTTGTAATCGCCTTAATTCCAATCATATTTTCAGATTTTGAGATATATTCCTCCAATGGAATGTGTCTAGGTCTACCGTTAACATATAACCAGGACCCAGGCTGGACTTTCTCTTTAGGCGTTTTCATAATACTTAACGTCATCATCTTCTTTTTGGTAGCCACAGGTCAAGCGGCCATTTATCTGTCGGCGACAGGAAGCAAAAAATCGTTGGTACAGAATACTTCCAGAAGAGAGCAAGATATAGACGTTGCTAAGCAACTGTGTCTGATCGCTATGTCCAACTTTCTCTGCTGGTTTCCCGTCAGTGTGATTGGCTTGCGTTCAATGACAGGAGCTTCAGTCAGTCCAGAAACGTACGCCTGGATTGTTGTCTTTGTGTTGCCGTTAAACTCTGCAGTTAACCCAAATATTTACACAATTCCGTTTGTTTACAGAAAGTGGAAAATGTTCAAACAAGGCAAAAACTAATACTTAATAAATTAAGTTTACTAAAAGGGGAAAAAAAACAAAAAATGTAACATCTTTTCCGAAATACAGATTTTTAATAAATTAAAAACAGAGTTTACTTGAAAATTTAATTACAATTGAAGTGTGAGCTTAAATAGTTGTCGTATTCTGTCGTGGCTTGAGAAATTAAGAGATATTAAATTTCCTAGCACCCTTATTTCATCCCCATAATATCCGATATTACAATCCCCAAATCTTTTTTGATGGCCACAAATAATTTTTTCAAGACATGGTAAAACTAAATGTTGTTAATAATTTTTTTCAGCTAATCTATGATTATATTTTTCATGGAAATCTGTTATCGTGTATACAGGGTGTTTTAGTGTCTTGATTGTTATATACATCTTTTAGCCCGACATTAATATAATATTGCTGTCAATAAATATGTTTAACGAAATACTTTTTAATGTCATTAAACATGCTAATGTTCGAAGAATGAGTGGTAATTTGAACTTATAATTTTATTTTTTTCAAAATAACCTTATTATCAGTTAAATATTGTATGACATGGTCATCTTGATCATGACATAAGAATTGTGCCAGTGTTAATGCTGATCATTTGTTATGGAATGGTTAATTAGTTTTGAGAAGATTTCAATGTTTTTAAAAACATTATTTAGACCCGCAATGACAGAACGTATATTTATCGGAAACACATAGGAAGTGAGATTATGTGTTTTGTTTTGTGTATTAGATATTATAATATAGGATTATTTGTAATCCGTCTGTAACTTAGATGTTCATGTAGAGCTCTGCTTGATTTGATTTTTTTTTAAATTAAATCTTATTGTGATCAATCATTTTAATGTTTTTCAATATATGAAATATAAAATACATTGAAAATCTTTTACGTAATAACAAGGCCGTATGCAGGATTTTGTTTTGCGGGGTGGGGAGCTGTGCGGTTTGGGGGGGGGGGCTGTGCGGAGAGTTTTATATAAGAAAAAATTGGAACGTAATGATAAAGAAGTATATTTTATAATAAAATTTGATTTTTTGAATTAATTTGGGGGGGGGGCTGCAGCCCCCTAGCCCCCCCCCCCCCGTCTACGGCCTTGCTAATACATAAATTGTTATTTTTTCATTGACTTTTTATTTTAAGTTTGTGAATGTTGTTAAAGTTTGGTAAGTAATACACTACTACAATTGGAAGTAACACCTTACTACAATGTAAAGCATTACACTACTAGAAATTAAAGTAATACACTACTACAATAAAAGTAATACATAACTACAATTGAAAGTAAAACTGTACTACAATTGAAATTACTACAGTACTACAAACGAAAGTATAACACTACTAGAATTGAAATAATAAGACATAGTACAACAATAAATCCATCTTGCACGCGTACTTCTGTAATAAAATATCAGAGACACTCATTCCTGTGAGTCAGATTTGAGTTGACATTTCAGTAAACGTTAATTGAAACCTAATAGTTTGTCTAATTATTTTCTTCGAACATGTTTCATAATTGCATTAATTCATGTTTTGTACTTAACTATGTACTTAACTATGTAAAATAAAAATTATACAAATGAGATGATTTTATATTTATGAAACATAGCTATGATATTTAAATAAATAAAAAAAAATCTTCAAAATATAGACCCGATACTGGATTTTTGGGCTTACCTTAAACTTTTCACGAGTAGATGAATTGCGGAATTTCCGTTTCAGTAACCTCGGCACATAAAAGGATTGTGTGGTTAGCACAACTGCCAGTTGCCTCTACACAAATTTCTAAATATTAAAATAAATTACGCTTTTATTGGCTTTGTTGATATCGTAAACAATATTACACTCCTAAACCTATTGTATTTTTAACTTAAACCCGAAGGTTACATTACCAGCTAGTATTTGGCTGGAAGGAAGTTGTCAATCCAGTCAGTGTGCCTCAGGCCTATGATTTGAATCCACAGAGAGCGTAAGAAGTTGTTGATGCTTTGTTAAGGTGTTATATGAATTTGTTGCAGTGAACTATTTAGTGTAATGATGACCAGAGAACAGCTGGGCATTAAGGCCGTTATGTAAACACAATGCAGTGCATTTTTCTCCGATTCAATGGTATCTGCATAATATTTTACCAAAATCTTGTTGTAAAACAATTCTAAATTCTTGATAAAAGAGGGAAACTAATGCATTAACTAGATACTATAATTAATTTTTTTAAAAAAGGCAATACATCCCTGAAATTTGTAGCAATCCTTTCTTTTGTTACTTCTGAGACATCCTTGAGTTTTAAGGCAGAATAAATATTTTTTTTAATTGTAAAAAAGAAAAGGTTTAATGCAGTATTTTATGCAAAAAAAAGGAGATACTTAAAAAGAAACTGAAAAAAATCTTAAGTTTTATGAGAATTGAAATGCATTTTAAAAAATGTAAAATATAAGAAAATCCCTAACCCAGTAACCATAACCCTAATTTTCATTCAAATGACAACTCAGCACTAACATAAAAACGTTGAAATTAAGAGCAAATACGATGTAAGGGGCAAAATAAATAAAATATTAATCAAACTGCAAATCTTCTAAAAGCTATAAAAGCATGAATGTAGCCTTTAACCCCTTTTATTTTAACTAGTAAACAAAAGCCCGGTACCCGGATGGATCATATGATGGATGGACCATATGTTGGAAGGACCATATGATGGACAGACCATAGAATAAACCTAAAGATGGACCTTATTTATCGTATACACTCGTTTATATTTTTAAAAAAGATATTAGAATAGTTGAAATCTTTGAATAACAAACATAGATGATAGCTTGCTTTCTGTTTTAGTCTTAATTAAAAAAGATAATCTCGTAGGTAGAGGTACATTATCCATCTAACAGTACATGATTGATCAACATTAGGTTTCTAAGAGACTAATTTCCTTGAAAAATAGGCTAGACAAAGATTTTATTTCATAAAGTGTCTGGTGTCGTGCTAAATAATAATCTAATCTGGAAATGATTAAATGATCGGGCATTTCCGCACGCTCAAATGTCATAACAATGGTGTCGTAACTATAGTGTCTAAGTTACGTTGCTCTTATAGTGGTGTCTTAATAACAGTGTTGTTATAGTGGTGTCATAATAAGTCTTTCGAAGCAACGGTGATAACAAAAGTGTGAAAATAATTGACTCGTAATGTTAGTGCTGTAACAATTATTTCCTGATATAAATGATGTAACCATGGTGTTTTATTATAATGTGTCGCAGTGAATGGTTGTATAAGGCATCAGAAAGAAAGTGTCGTAATATTTGTGTCGTCAAAATGTTGTCGTGAATATGGTATCGTATTAAATCGTAATGACAAACGGTGATTCAAAAACGATTCGTAAGAAAATAGATCGTTTCGATTCGTATCTTAGCAATGAGGCCCTAATAACTGGGATGTAAACATGATGTCGTGAAAAATCGTCCTAACATCGGCTTAAAACAATGGTGCTGCAACAAATGTATAAATGGTGTCATAACTATTTTGTCGCAACAATGGCTTGGTAGCAATGCAACTGTGACCCAATAATGTAACAATGGTGTTGTAATAATGGCATCAAAATAATAGCTTATATCGTAACATTTTTAAAAATCTTAAAATACTGAAATTCCTTTTACAGTAAACAATCTTAATTAGTTTTCAAACCAATTGGGTGCTTATTAAAAAGTACTTTGTCATTATTTATGTTGTTTTCACAATTATATTTGCTCTGTAAATTAAAAAAAAAACGTACATCATAATTAAAAACCGAAAATATGTTTTCTGGATTCTTGTTGTGCTGCCATAGTTTCCGCCGCTCCATCCCTCTCCCCCTTACTCTCACCCCACCCCATCGATCTTTCAGCTGGCTTTATAACACGACAAATCTCTATGTGATTCGTACGTATACTCAGTATCAAGAGAACTGTCGACATGCACTCATTAACTGTTCTAGTCTGTCTGAGTGAGTACCTTCTACCTTGGACATACTATACTCTTAGTTTATATTTGATTACTTTGTATAGGTACCACAACCTTATGTAATATATGATTGTAGTTTATATTTGATTACCTTTTCAGGTATCCCAGACTGATTAAATATATTCTTGTTTTGCGAATAAAAAGGAAAAAATCTACCAGATTTCTTTTAAATATCTCTACTTGAAAGAAATGTCCGGATCATTTAGAAGAAAGATGCTCAATTGTTCATACCCTGCTCAAAATAAGATAAAGTTTTCAACTACTTCAGGCTCATTAATTTTTATGCATTCGAATTTATTTTTTTAAAACCTGGTTCAATTTAGTGTCACTATTGGTCGTGTAACTAGACAGTGCGGGTTGTAACTTGAAACAGGTTCATAATTTTTAAAAGTTCTTTTACGAAACGTTGTATAAAGGGAGGCCATATGGGATAGGTGTTTAAAGAAAGGCCTTATGGGATAGGTGTATAAATAAATGTAACAAACCGGCCAATTGGTAACGGCTTGTAGTTTCCTGGTAGGATGCTACCGTGAAGCATGCCTATTTGGAACTCTTGAAGTGTCGATTGCTTGTAAAAATGTCATGTAATATATTTTCAGATTCGTAAAATACTATATAGTTTCTTAATTGTTCATCTCGGGACAATTAGCAACAAAACTTACCACTATATATCTCTCTCTCTTTTTCTCTCTCTCTCTCTATCTCTCTTTAACTATCTCACTATCTCTCTGTTTATATCTCTCACTATCTATCTCTATTTCTCACTATCTGTCTCTGTTTCTCGCTATTTCTCTCTCTTTATCTTTCTATATCATTTTCTCTATCTCTCTCTGTCTCTCAATCTCTCTATCCCTCTCTCTATGTATCTCTCTCATCTAAGTCCTCTTAGATGCTATCAATTATTTCCCAACCAACACAGAAGTAAGTTAAAAATAGTACAGTGAATGTAATCCTCCAGATGCTCTAATTCTAAAGCTAAAGTGGAACGTTTATTAAGCAGCCTTAACTTCGTGAAATAATAAAAGGAGAAATTAGAGAAAGTCTCGCAAAAATAATATTGCTCTAAGAGGCATAAAAAATGCTACAAATCTTTCAGTTATCCAGAGAAAAAAAAAGGAAAGTTCCATTGGCCCTAATGGGCCATCAGGGTAGATGAAGTGTGGAATTCATATGTTTCCATATCCTCGTCAAATGAAGGGATTTTGAGGTTAGCACAACGACCAGCCAACTTTACTTCCCCAACTTAAGGTCAAGTACCCATTTAAAGCCGGGTGGACTTGTCGGAAGACTTTGCACTAAATTTCACCTAATTCCATGTTTTCCAGTGCTCTCAGGTCGACAGTCGAGTATCTGATCTCTACACCACTCGGTCATCCGTCTAGAAACATTTTTGGAGAAATTGGAATAATGAACTCGTACAACCTTTTTTTTTTAAACTTCAGAAGATATACAACCTAAGCGTGAAATTATGATGACCTAACATTGAAGTTGTAATTAAGTTGTAATTAATAAAACATAATTAGTAAGTCAAATATTTGTGGTCATTTTTTAGCATATAAAAAATTGCTAGCTTTATTTTTGTATATGTTACCGGCAAAGTGTAAAATGCCGGCATTCTATAGAATGCCTAGGCAATGTATAGAATGCCTGGTCGTTTTAGGCAAAGTATACAATTTTTAAATTGTGCATACTTTTCCTAGGCATTCTATACAATGCCTAGAATGACTAGTGTCGTTTTGGCAAAGTATAAATTTTTTAAATTGTGCATGCTTTTCAATCGTGGTTTGCATCCTCATGCATGTCTTCTGCAGAAATGGCTGTCTCTTGCATTACTTCATCTCTGTCTATCTGCTCTTGTGTTGTTTGTATGTTCTGTATTCTTTTTTCGAGTTCTTCCTCTGTTTCCATATCTTGTGAAACATCGTCAGGTAGGGACGACGTTGTGAGGCCTATTTTAGCTTTGCAGCCAAAGAGTGCTTCGTATGGTGATCTTTTAATCCCAGAATGAAAAGCTCTGTTCTTCATGAGCTGCACGAACCGTAACCCCTCACTCCAGCGGCCAGTTTTTCCTTCTTGCATCCAAGCACATAACATATTTTCAATGTCCTGGTTAGCTCTTTCGACTCTCCCCTGACTTTGTGAGTGGCGCGGCTTACCATGAACGTTCTTCAACGTGGGGCAGTACTCCTTTAATTAAGCTGCTTACCACACTGTTTACAAATTCTCTGCCGTTATCGGACTGTAGAACTGCTGGAGCACCAAGCAACGTAAATATGTCTACGAGCTGGTAGGCTACTTCTTCTGCCCTCTTTGTCTTCAGGGCCCTGAGAACCACTAACTTGGTGAGATGATCTTGATACACCATTATAAACTTGTATTCCCCATTAGGATGGGATTGAAAGTGGATGAGATCGACCTGACAACGGGAGTTGAATTCTGAAAAAAAACATTGGCTTGATTACAATGCCTTTTTTTGACGCCTTTTTGTTTTTTCTGGCAAGGTTCACAAAGGTTAACATACAGTTCAATATCATGACGTGTAATGTTCTTGTATTTGGGTGATAGTTCTTTCAACATTCTGTCCTGTCCTCCATGACCAATAGCCAAATGGGCATTATGAAGTACGTCAAATAACTCGGAGACCGCGACGTAAAACTGAATGGTACTCACAACTTCTTTTTCCACCATCATGACATCATAGTGTTTCACCAGCCAATAGTTACATACTTTGCCGAACGGGAACTCGGCATTCTATAGAATGCCTAGGCAATGTATGAAATAGCAATTTATTTCATACTTTGCCTGAAAAATTCAGGCATTCTATAGAATGCCGGATTTCACACTTTGCCGGTAACATATACATTCTAAAATCCTGGCAACTTAAGTCAGATTTACTTTGAATAACAATTCGCAATTGTATTCCCACTCCTCACCCGGCATACATAGTTGATTTTAGTTTGTACACAATTATGATTTTTATATATTAAGATTGAAGAAAAATAATAATCTTTGTTTGATGCACGACAAAAATTTTTTGTAAGTTCTAATACATTTTCCCCATATACTACCGCGGGCCAATGAAATCGTTGTGGCGGGACCGTGTATTGCCCACCCTTGCCTAAGATTAAATATGTATTTATTTTCATAATGTAATGGGATAAGTATTCCAATGCGGTAAATTTGGTCACGTGGTTTGGTGATGACTGATGAGCCACTGAGCCAACTAGTGACCAAGTATCCATTGGAGTGACCTTCTTCAATTCATGGTTGTTTTAAACGAAAATTATTTGTCGCTGCGTACCCATGTATAATTTTCCCCAACCCCTTGAGGAACGCGTATTCCCAGAACTGCGTGTGTGTTGTACAGTTTTTTTTTTAATGAATGTAGTTTAAGACAATTTTATTCCAGAGTACTATGTCTAATGTAGCGATTGAAGTTGGAAAACAATCCAAAGTCCAAAATATATATTTCTGATTTTAATTTATTTTATCATAAATAACAAGCGGCAGTAGAATAGTGCCAAAAAAAATAATTCTGTCGAAATAATTTCTATTGATGTTTTGTGTCATCTAAGGCATTGTTAATGACTTTAATAAACAACTTGTTTTTAATGTTACATATATATATTTATATATATATATATATATATATATATATATATAAATATATATATATATAAATTATTATATATATATATAAACTTTTGGATTTAAATAAGGTAACTTGCTATGGTTTGCATTATTGGTTTTTTTTAACTATTTCAGTGCATATTTCAAGTGCAGACAATCTGCCTTTGCAAGATTGCTGGACAACTGACCTTGACTTGTTTCTAATAACAAACTCCTTTGATAATGAGACTATAATGGCTGAACG
Organism: Bulinus truncatus; assembly: GCA_021962125.1. Classification (NCBI taxonomy): domain Eukaryota; kingdom Metazoa; phylum Mollusca; class Gastropoda; family Planorbidae; genus Bulinus; species Bulinus truncatus. Next base: position 9,411,996 of record JAGDYQ010000017.1, on the reverse strand, counting down.
ATTAGCAAACATCCTAAACCTTTTCGTGAATAATAGACAGCCATCAAAAAGTGGCTTCCGCGTAGCAGTGGTGAGATATTTGGAGAATGTAAAATTAGAACGTACGATGCTTCACTATTTAGTACCATTTCAGGAATTTAATAGACCCGTTTCAGTGAATGAAATGTTAGATCTCTTGAATCCAGAAGACCATTTTAAAGTTGGAGGTAGTAAAAACTACTTTTCTTATATTACATCGTTCTGGACCGAGTACGGAAGAGCCATCGCTCAAAATCTGACAGTAATAATAACATTTGACAGAAGTGACATAACGATAAATGGCGAATTGACAAACTCCTATAAAACAGTTTATATTCTCGCCTCGGTTGAAGGCGAGACTCTATCACATCAGACACGGCTGCAGCTGTTTTACAAGGACGTCATCAATATAAACAGCTGGGATGGTATGAAGGATTTAAAGTTATTTCTCTTGAATGTTTGTGGTAAATGTACAACGGGATGGGCTGAATTTACAAGTGTTCAGTTGCCTTTAATAACATCATGCTATAAAATAATGAAAACCAAAGATCCAATAAGTTCATTCGAAGCTGAGAAAATTTGTTCTGCTCATAAATCTGACCTAGTTAATATAGAATCTAAAGAAGAACTTCAATTTCTAAAGATTATTTTCACATCTTACAAAACACAAACTTATAATGAGTCGAATTGTCTGGAACATAGAATTCCACTTGGATTTCGACTATTTATAAATAATAAACAAATCAGGTACCAGTGGTCAAACGGACGTCCTTTCTTGTTGGGCTCTCACCGGACAATTCAAAAGTTAAGCTATGACAAGTTCCCATCTTGCGTATCTATGGTTGTATTCAATAAAGCCAGTAGTATAGAGAACTTGGAGGAAAGGTTGATTGATCACGACTGTACATCAAATATATTTCATATTGTTTTGTGTGAATTTGATATGTTAAGACACTGGACGAGCTTTGAAGAAATGAACGATTTAAATGTACAGGAGGAGATTGTTTCAAAACCAAAGATTATGTTCAATTGTGAGAACAATGATGAATACTTAAATTACGACAAAGTATGTGACGGCATTCAAGACTGTCTAGGTGGACGAGATGAGCACTATTGTCCTGTAGATGACCAGCAACTGGGACCGTTGGAGTATGATAAAAACCATATTTTGAAGGAAAGATTTTTACAAATTATGCCTGCATTTAACTTTCACAAAGAATTAAATTATTTCTTGGAGAAATCATCCGATGACCAGTGCCTATTTGACCGTTGTCCAAATAATCGTTGTGCAAATGATCAATGGTACACAACTCCCCATTGCGTAATGGCTTTTTGTGACGAACCAGATCTTCTTTGCATGGTGGAAAATTGCACCCGTCAGTTTGAATTTGTGGACTGCACTTCTAACGGAAGCATCTTTGATTCTGGAGACGAGATTCAACGAACAATGAAATGTTCTTGAACTATCCAGCGAAATGTAACGCGGATGATAAGATAAACTGGGCGCCAAAATGTATTTACTTACGTGGCAGAAGTGGGTATCCTTTAGGTTGTCAAGACTTGTCTCATTTGGACAACTGTGAGAACTTTACATGTCCAGAAGATATGGTCAAATGTCCATTTTCTTACTGCATTCAAGCTCATCATTTTGGGGACCATGTAATGGACTGTAGATATGGTGAAGATGAAGCGTACATTGTACAGGTGAGCAATATTAGACTGAGGTCATGTTTAGTTAAAGCACTGCCGGGTTCAGTTCACTTTTGTAACGGGAATGTCGAGTGTCTGAACTTGTTTGACGAGGTCAACTGTTCTCTGACTTGTCCTGATGGTTTTACGTGTCAAGGCGGGGTGCAATCGATTGACTTAGACGTACAAAAAGACATTTATCATGAAACATTGGACATTGCAAAAACTACCAAAGTCTTAATTATATCGAACGTCAATTTGCATTGGACTAGTTTGTTATGTGGAGATGAATGTAATGTTTTAGAATTCCATGCAGTGAACTGTAGCTTTTCAAAAGGGGACGACCATTTATTTAGAAGTAAGTTGTTGAAAAAAGCTTATCGGATAGACCTAAGTTACAATGACATCGATCAATTATCATTTCGGAATTGGCCTAATTTACAATATTTTAACATGTCTCATAATTATAATTTGAGACATCTCGATGAAGACGGCATAAGTTCCATCATTTTGAGAGTAATTGATTTATCTTTTACAAAAATTTCTTCACTGCCTGGGAAAATATTTGAATCAAAGAATTTAGAATTGGTTAACCTTAGCCACACCCAAATCACGTCATTACACTGGCTTGCACACAATGTAAAGATAAACACTTTAGACCTTACTAAAACGGAAATTAGCACTAATGCTATTGACAGACATTTTTACAATGGTGCAAAAATTACAGAAACATTGTACGCAGGCAATTATAAGCTTTGTTGCCGATCGATATTAGGTCCTAACACATCGCCCAGTGTGTGTCATTCACCTTCTGATGCCATATCTTCCTGTGATGATCTGCTGGCAGATACAACAAAACGAGCTTTTCTATGGATAGTGACCTGTGTGTCTTTCATTGGCAATGTTGTTGTTCTAATGTATCGTTTTGTATTTGACAGAGATGTATTGAAACGTTCTTATGGTGTTTTTATCACCAGCCTTGGGTTTTCTGACTTGATTATGAGCATTTACTTGATTATTATATCTTCAGCTGACATGTATTATCGTGATGTATATGTTTTATATGAAACACAATGGCGATATAGTTCCTGGTACGGGGACGGATGGTCGTGCGGTAACGCGCTCGACTGTCGATCTGAAGGTACCTGGTTCGATCTCCGGTGAGGACCAAGGAAATTTTTCAGGTCTTGGCTCAAGTTCCCGATATATCTCCCGTGGTGCCTCCATGGCCATTGCACTATCGGCTATGGTGGGGATGAAAGAAGGGCACCATAAAACCGTCCCATTAGTGGTTTATAGGATCTAAGGGATTTCATCTCATCCTTACAGGGACTTTACACATAGTTCCTGGTGTAAGTCTGCTGGGTTTCTTTCAACTTTGTCTAGTGAAACGTCAACTTTCTTTGTCTTTCGGATAACTATAGACAGATTTCTGGCTACAAAATTTCCTTTTGGGGATTACAGATTTTCTAAACTCAACATAATCTTGTCTATTGCTACAACATGGAGTCTTGGGTTTGTAATCGCCTTAATTCCAATCATATTTTCAGATTTTGAGATATATTCCTCCAATGGAATGTGTCTAGGTCTACCGTTAACATATAACCAGGACCCAGGCTGGACTTTCTCTTTAGGCGTTTTCATAATACTTAACGTCATCATCTTCTTTTTGGTAGCCACAGGTCAAGCGGCTATTTATCTGTCGGCGACAGGAAGCAAAAAATCGTTGGTACGGAATACTTCCAGAAGAGAGCAAGATATAGACGTTGCTAAGCAACTGTGTCTGATCGCTATGTCCAACTTTCTCTGCTGGTTTCCCGTCAGTGTGATTGGCTTACGTTCCATGACAGGAGCCACAGTCAGTCCAGAAACTTACGCCTGGATTGTGGTCTTTGTGTTGCCGTTAAACTCTGCAGTTAACCCAAATATTTACACAATACCGTTTGTCTACAGAAAGTGGAAAATATTCAAACAAGGCAAAAACTAATACTCAATAATTTAAAATATTTTAGTTATGTTTAGAAAACTATAAACATTAGTTGTTTTCGTTGTTTATTTATTTACGTATTACTAGTAGTTGCCCTTTGCTGGATGATGATTGTCTGGACAAGCTTCGAAGAAATCAACAGCTTTAATGACCAAGAGGAGATATATTTAGAGCCAACTTTATTTTCCATTGTGAGGCTAATAACGAATACTTAAGTTACTTGTTATAAGTGTTTTCCTTTGGTGATATCTGTTAAATACATTAAAGGCTACGGAAGATAAAAATACATTGTGATATCTAAACAAAATTCTTTTGAAGATATAAATCATTCTTTAATTAGTACCAGCACAATATCATCTGCAAAACACTGAACTACAACAGCTAACTGACCACGTCTACTCTAATAACTGGGCCAAAGAACGACCTCGCATACCAGGTGTATATCACGACTCTCGCTCCAACAACTGGAAATCAACTAGCTGTACACACACAGTCCAGCTACACACACACAGACACCCAACAACTGGCCATCAACTAACTGTACACACACAGTCCAGCTACACACACACAGACAACAACTGGACATCAAACAACTGTACACACACAGTCCAGCTACACACACCCAACAACAGGACATCAACCAACTTTACACACACAGTCCAGCTACACACACACAGACACCCAACAACTGGCCATCAACTAACTGTACACACACAGTCCAGCTACACACACACAGACACCCAACAACTGGCCATCAACTAACTGTACACACACAGTCCAGCTACACACACACAGACAACAACTGGGCATCAACCAACTGTACACAAACAGTCCAGCTACACACACCCAACAACAGGACATCAACCAACTTTACACACACAGTCCAGCTACACACACACAGACACCCAACAATTGGACATCAACTAACTGTACACACACAGTCCAGCTACACACACACAGACAACAACTGGACATCAACTAACTGTACATACACAGTCCAGCTACACACACACAGACACCCAACAACTGGACATCAACAAACTGTACATACACAGTCCAGCTACACACACACAGACACCCACAGACAATACAACTCCAGTTACACACTCATGCTCTCCCCTGCTCATACATACCATATCGTTATTCAAACCCTCAGCGCACACAAGTCACTCTGTGACATAAAGAAATGGAATTTTCATTATGCAGTGATAAGTTCTTAAATTTTTTTTTAATTATAAATTGCTGTTTTTTTTTCGTAATCCAGCTAGCCCCGTAGCGTGAAAATTCTACAGGAGGGGGCCAGGCATTTTACAGCAGGGGCCAGGCAATAGCAGGGGGGGGGGCAGGCAATACATTTTACTAAGTAGAATAAATAAGCGGGGGGGGGGGGCGCAGACAAAACGCTACGGGCCTGAATCCAGCTGAAATTCGTCTGCGACTTACCACAATATTGTGACTTACCCTTAGAGAATCGCTGATATAGAAAAACAAGAGTTGCAATTATGTTGGCAAATTACTGATTCTTCTTAACCCATTAATTATAAATTGTAAAATGTTTGCGGTACACCTAAAATTCGACTACTTCAACCACATTTTGAGAATCATGACGACCTACACAGTTGATAGATTAAGTCATGATGAGATTTAATTTAATGATTCTTAATCTAATGATGCGTCACTGCCACTGTAGATCTTCGCTGCATTCACCGTCACTGGCAGAGGATGTTACATCTACTCTATAAGCTCGGTGTGCATTGAAAGAGGCTGTTACATCGACACAGAACAGCTCGGGCTGCATTAACAGAGGCTGTTACATCGACACAGAACAGCTCGGGCTGCATTGATTGAGGCACAATGGCACAGAACAGGACATATGGCTACGAATATAATACCAATGAATTAATATTTGAAGCCTATATACCACATACAACTTTATCTCATAAGTTAAGAATAAGTTAAAATATTTTGAATGTACTATGACTTCACACGAGATTTGATGAGATTTCTTTTACCTCTATTTTTAACATCCTTGTAAATGTCAGTACTTTTGGAGAAGTGTTTGCCTCCAATATCCCTTTAAACCGGGGCTTTTTTTATGCATATTTAAGTTCATTTTCTGTTTAATATTAATTAAATTCGTTCTATTTTCCTTTTTTTTTTTAAATTAGTTGACTAATTTGATGTAATTTATTTTTTACATAAAGAATGTGATTTAAAAGAAAGTTTGTCACAATCACATCCAGATTTGTGGAAGTAAAGACTTTAATTTTCCCTGCACATTTTTAAGTTTTCTTCAGATTTGAGTCTTTTTAACCAAGGGACCAAATTGAAAAACTCTTCTTTGTATTTGGTGCTCATCTTGAAATAAACAAATATAGTAACACTACAGTTGACTGTGTCCAGCAGACTACAACAGGAGTACAATATGTAGTACAGGTAGGCGTACTGGCCGTCCACCTTCATCTCCCTCACTATCCCCAGGGCCGTATTCAGGGCGGAATGAGGGGTCAGACACAGGATGAAAATGACCGACACCGCAGAGAGTGTGAGGGAAACGCTCCTTTGTCTGTGCGACATGACGTCGGTCAGGCGACACCCATTCCGCACCGTTTCCTCCCTCCATTTACGCTGCGACTTGAGTTTTCGTATCAAGAACGCAGTGAACAGGATCAATGCGAAAATCGTTGCGTAAGGAACGAAAAGGTCCACGATGAAGTAGTAGTAAGAGAAAACGGCCTCGCGGTTGTCCCTGAAGTACATCGATAAAATTGAGCGGTTTGTACCCGGTACGGGCCTCCGGTCTATGTAGACGATTAGGTACAGGGGAGCGAAGTACAGGGTGCAGACGGCGAACACTGCTTCTCAGGTCACTTGGGCAATCCTGGGCGAGATGATACTTTTAGCCTTCAGGGGCAGCAAGACACACAGGCACCTCTCCATTGAGGCGAAGACCGTGAAGAGCCCACTGACCCTTATAAAATAGCCGTGCATGTATATCGTGATGATGAACAGGTGCGTCTTCAGCAAAACAAGGTCGGTTTCCCCGACCCAAGGGTTGACGAAAATGTTCGATACCTGCTGAGTGACCAGTGCGCCGAGATCGCTGATGGCCAAGGAGGTCAGCGTGATGTTGATGCCCCCTTCGTGGTGTCGGTGCTTCTTGAAGATGATGACGTTGACGATGTTGGCAGTGATACCGAACAAACCGATTACTTCAGACAGAACAAGCAGGTTGACTGCTATGAATGAATTCGTTAGGGAAGTATTGATTACGGTATTCAAACCACTATAGTTATTTGTGAAATTCATAACTCTTTCTCTTTCTATGTCCCCGGTTACTTTGCTGTATCGCTCTTATTAATTAAGACTTAAAAGTGTTGTCTTTGGTTTAGGAATGTGAAAACGTACCTATTTTGCAGAACCTTATGGCGTCTGTTGGGGCCCATTATTCAGATCGCAGTACGTGAGTGACCTTGTTTTTTTTTTTGCGTGTGTGTGTGTGTGTTTTTGTGCGTCTGGGGATCCGCCTACAGGCCGCTTGCATTCCATAGACTCCTCTTGTCAATTTACTGAGAAGAGCATACACAGACCTTTGTTTCCCCTTCTTCATCTGTCCCTTTCCTGCGGTTGGAAAAACAAATGTGACAGATTTGTAGATATGCACCTCTGTAGAGTTCCTCGGTGTTTCTATTTTTAATCTATACGCAGAATTATTTTTTAGTTGCTTTGTATAATTCAAGGCAAAAAATCATCTCGAAAAGAATGTTTTACATTAACTTGTATGTGAGATAATTGAAGCGTTTTAAGCCAGACTATCCTAGCCCAAGATGTGGGTTAGGCTAGAATGGCTTAAAATGCTTCTTGTGGATAGTGTGGCTTAATTATCAATTAAAACAATTAATTTTCCTCCCACTATATTCTAGCCTAATAGTTCGATGCCTCTTTGTGAGTCATCTCTACTGTGTAAGATCTCAATTAATTACTTAATTAATTTTGTACTTTGAAGAAAGTCTTTTATTTATTTTGATTATTGATTAAATTCACTATTTGACGTTGAAATATTTGAAAGAAGAATCATTTGATCTGTAGTTAACTCATCCCACCATTGAATGTAATCAAATAGCTTGAAATCTATTTATTATTATTGTTAAATTAAAGACCTTAGAGCTTACAGTACGATAGTGTGCTCTCCTCATGATAGTGTGCTCTCCTCATGTTACAAGGATGATAAGATGATAACCACCAAACACCGTGGCACAAAGGTTTTTTTTTTGCTGAATGGCCATAGTTTGTGCTGGCTTGAGTTTTTGTTACATGTGCACTAAAAAAAGCTATGGTCTTTGTGTCTTGGCAGATAGCTCAGAAATAAAAGTGAAGGTGTCATGATGATGGAAAACAGGAGTACAAATAAATTGAGATGTGCTGTAAAATATTTTTTACCTCAACACTGACTACACACTTCACAGTATCACTTGTGTAGAAATTATATACAACAAAACAACTAATGGTGTAATAAATGTAGAAATTATATACAACAAAACAACTAATGGTGTAATACGTGTAGAAATTATATATACAACAAAACAACTAATGGTGTAATACATTATGGACAGTTGTACAGGGATAAATTACCACTTAATTATTTGTTTTGGTCAGTTTTCCTTCAATGTTTTTATCTGTATCTGAAAATATAACATTTTATTAAGCAATGCAAACAGTGAATTAGGTGTGATTTGTTTACTTGCCTAGAGAAAAAAATCTATGCTATAAAGTGAATGATAAAAAGCCAAACAGCTTACAGTTACCCAAGACTTGGTGTGATTACCTTAATTGCAGAATTCTGGCAAAACATACTTATTATTTTTTTAGGCAAATTATCCTGGGAACAAATTAAAAGTTTGTTGTTTTATCATTAAAATATATATAAAGATTAAATTAAGATATAAAAGTTTTAGAGAGTAAACCGTTGGGTCTGGTGGTGGCTGCCATTGCAAACCTGTACCATGGGAGGGGGGGGGCCTGGATTAGGAGATTACAGTCATACCTTGCTTAACACTCAATTAACATTTCAGCAAATGGTGATAGCTCTGAACAAAATTTAGCTTAACTCAGAAATTATTTCTGTTTTTTTTTTTCGCTTTTGTGTCTGAACTTATAAAAAAATTAGTTTTAATAAACATAAGTATAACTGAAAAATGCAAAGGGTAGAGAAATACAATGCTCAATGAAAGTGCATGTAATAGATATGAGTATTTCATTACCTAGCTATAGCAAACTTAACTCACGCCTGTGAAAATCAGTAATAAGCCATTATTTGTATACTTGATAGTAAAGTATATTGCTGCATATTTTTCATAATGGATATGTTTACCTTTGAACTAATAAAACTAAAGATATTGAGGTGATTTCCACAGCACACAACAATTTTTATTGAAATATTTATGATGGTTGCATACATGTGAGTCTTCTAGTGAGACATTTGCTTATTAAACTTAACATTTTAGTTCTAAGTAAATTTAAAATATAAAGAATTACTAAATGCACTTAAAACATAATAAATTTGTTTTATTTTAGTGCAAGGAGCCATGTCAATAAAGCTGGCCTCCAGTGGCAGTTATAATGTTCGGGCATCTGAAATGGCACACATTCAAGACCGCACACCCAAGGCTGTCAGTGTGCTGTTCATTTCTTGGATGACACAGTGGAGACCTTTGAAGTTGACGTATGTTGCATTAGTATTTGAAAAACAATTAAAAATACAAACAAACATTTTTTTTAGGTCCCATGAACTGTATTAAAATTTAAAGAATGAGTTCATAAAATATTTATATACAAATTTTACTTTTTAAGAAACGTGGCAAGGCTCAGCAGCTGCTGGAGAAGGTGTTTGAACACCTTGAACTGGTAGAAAAAGATTATTTTGGACTTCAGTATGTTGACTTGGCTCCTGGGGATGATAGTTTGGTAATTAATTTATCTTTACTTATCTGTGACCACATTTACTGTTATTTAAAGATGTACTAAAGTTAATTCTTCTGATAGATATATTTTTCTACCAGTTCATAATTGTTCAAACACCTTCTCCAGCAACTGCTGAGCCTTGCCGCGTTTCTTAAAAAGTAAAATTTGTATATAAATATTTTATTGGCATTCTTTAAATTTTAATACAGTTCATGGGACCTAAAAAAAATGTTTGTTATTATTTTTAATTGTTTTTTCAAATACTAATGCAACATACGTCAGCTTCAAAGATCACTGTGTCATCCAGAAATGACAGCACAACTGACAGCCTTGGGTGTCGGTCTTGAATGTGTGCCATTTCAGATGCCCGAACATTATAACTCTGCACTGGAGGCCAACTTTATTGACATGCTCCTTGCACTAAAATAAAACAAATTTATTATGTTTTAAGTGCATTTAGTAATTCTTGTATTTTAAATTTACTTAGAACTAAAATGTTAAGTTTAATAAGCAAATGTCTCACTAGAATCACATGTATGCAACCATCATAAATATTTCAATAAAAATTGTTTGTGTGCTGTGAAATCAGTCAATATCTTTAGTTTTATTAGTTCAAGGTAACATATCCATTATGAAAAATATGCAGCAATATACTTTACTATCAAGTATACAAATAATGGCTTATTACTGATTTCTCACAGGCGTGAGTTAAGTTTTGTTATAGCTAGGTAATGAAATATCATATCGCACACATGCACTTTCATTGAGCATTTATTTCTCTACCCCCTTTACAGTTTTCAATTATACTTATGTTTTATTAAAACTAATTTTTTTATAGTTCAGACACAGCGAAAAAAAAAAGCAATGTTCTGAGTTAAGCTAAATTTTGTTCAGAGCTATCACCATTTGCTTAAATATTAATTGAGTGTTAAGCAAGGTATGACTGTAATCTCCTAATCCAGGCCCCCCACTCCCATTTACAGTTTTGCAATGGCAGCCACCACAGACCCAACGGTTTACTCTCTAAAACCTTCTTATATCTTAATTTATCCTGGTGTATACATTTTAATGATAAAACAAACTTTTAATTTGTTCCCCAGGATAATTGCTAAAAAAAATAATAAGTATTTTTTGCAGAAATTCTACAGTAATCACACCAAGTCTTGGGTAACTATGTAGCTGTTTGGCTTTATCATTCACTTTAGCATAGATTTTTTTCTCTAAACAGATAAACAAAATCACACCTAATTCACTGTTTGCATTGCTTAATAAAATGTTATATTTTCAGATACAGATAAAAACATTGAAGGAAAACTGACCAAAACAAATAATTAAGTGGTAATTTATCCTATACACTGTCCATAATATATTACACCATTAGTTGTTTTGTTGTATATAATTCCTACACGTATTACCATTAGTTGTTTTGTTGTATATAATTTCTACATTTATTACACCATTAGTTGTTTTGTTGTATATAATTTCTACACAAGTGATACTGTGAAGTGTGTAGTCAGTGTTGAGTAAAAAAATATTTTACAGCATCTCAATTTATTTGTACTCTATTTTCCATCATCAGACCTTCACTTTTATTTCTGGGGACTTTTACAAAGGACCTGAAAAAATCCTAGTTTACTTATTGAGGTTTGAACCCGGGACACCTCCGGTCGACTGTCGAAAGCTCTTTACATAACGACCCTCCCCAACCGTCTCTCTTCCATATTAGATAAAGGGATAATCCAAGGAGGTTGAATTACATGGAGGGCGGCGTCTGCTATCAGATGGTTCCTAGCGGCTTATCGCCATATTGTTCGACTCAAAACATTCCACCAGCTTTCATTACGATACTAGTTTTCTCATTCTAGTAACGACTCCTATTAACTTTGTATTTTGTCATCACCTTTTTTTCTAAAGTCTGCTAAGGCCCTAGTTAATTTCTAGTGGACTAGATATTCTAATGTGTCAATTACAAAGCGCTGTAGAAATGTAAAAGCTATTTATACGATCAACTGATAGGGGCATATAAAAACTTATATTATACGCTATATCGGAAGTAACCCAGGGTAAAAATTGTATTTGTACATAATATTACATAATATTTTGTATTTATACTTTGATATTAATTGCAAAGAAGCATTTAGTCAAACAATGAAAAATGGCTAACACTAAGCGGCGTAAACTAGACTAAAAACAATCCTGTCAATATTGCATATATATTTATATATATATATATATATGAATATATATATATATATATATATATATATATATATATATATATATATATATATATATATATATTATTCAATAACAAAATATAATCGATAAATGTGTGTTTCATTAAAGTTGAAAATCACAACCCTAACCCTAACACATTTATTACATTTCATTATCTCGTATCGGCATTTCAGATTACTTCAGGTTATATAGGTCAAATATTCATTGCACTTGATCTCATATTTAGGTTGGTACTGTGACATCAATTACCACGTGATTTGGGAGGCTGCCAGATTTTTTCAATATAGATGATCTTGAAACTAACCTAGACAATACTTTGGTTCTACTTCCATTTAGACCACACATAAAAAATAAAAGAACTCTCTTTTCATGAAGGTGACTTTGATGTATCTTATGATGTGAGCTTTGCATGTTAGTTTGTATAAAATACTCGCAGACATATTAAAAAAAAAACTGAATGAAGTAAATATTGAATGTAAACAAATTAAAATTTCCCTGCGAGAGAAAAAACTAACAATGGAGACAGAAAGTAAACAAAATGTTGAAGTCAGTGGTGGATAAAAATTGAAGACTCGGCGTAATTGTATATGTTGTTTCCTTGAGAAAATGTTCTTGTATAAATAACCGAGTCAATAAATTAGGCAACAGAATGTGTCTAGACCGGAAATTTACCGCATGATCGTCCGGGTCACCATGGAGATGAAGTGTAGAATTATTTGTCCTGTGTAATAATGAAATTTAAAAAGGGACGACGTGGTTAGCACAACTTCCAGCCGCCCTGACTTACCCAACAAAAGTCAGGAACCCATTTCAAGCTTGGTGAATTTGAGGAACTTTCAACAAACTTTCTACATGACCTGGAAACATTTCATTGGACCTCACGAGGGATCGACCCGGTACTCTTAGGTCGACAATTGGGCACTCTACACCACTCGGAAGGTCGTTTGGTAAAGCACTTGACTGTCGACCTGAGGGTACCTGGTTCGATCTCCAGTGAGGACCTAGCAAGTTTCCCAGGTCATGGATTAATCCCGCTATGTTCCCCGTGGTTCCTCCATGACCATTGCACTATCGGCTATGGTGGGGATGAAAGAAGGGCATTATGAAAACCGTCCCATTAGCGATTAATAGGATCTACGAGATTTCATCTCATCCTTATTATTTCACTATAATGTTACTTTCATTCCAATTAATATTTTTTAGTCTACGTCTGGTCAGCTGTGACCCAGCTCATTTCAGTGATGCTGCACAGTGTGTACAGTACAATTAAAAAGCAAGAACATTCATACCATACACTGCATACAGTACAATTACATTACATTGACACTTTACAAACTACACTGACACTTTACAAACCACATTTACACTTTACAAACCACATTTACACTTTACAAACCACATTTACACTTTACAAACTACATTGACACTTCACAAACTATAATTACACTTTACAAACTACATTTGCACTTTACAAACTACATTTACACTTTACAAACTACATTTGCACTTAACAAACTACATTTGCACTTTACAAGCTACATTTACACTTTACAAACTACATTTGCACTTTACAAACTACATTTACACTTTACAAACCAAATTGACACTTTACAAACTACATTTACACTTTACAAACCACATTTACACTTTACAAACTACATTGACACTTTACAAACTACAATTACACTTGACAAACTAATTGCTTTGTTTGTTTGTCCTTTAAACGTAATCCAGATCACAATGAAGAGACATTACACAAAAAATAAAAACTTAATGTAAGTAGATATCGATTTTGTAAGTAGGCAGCCATCTAAATTATGAAGGTGGCGATATTGTAAATAGATAGCGATCTTAACAAAATGTAGTTTTTTATGTTTTAAATGCCCAATTGATGACTTTTTTGTTTCATCGGATCAAGTGACACACAGATATATATGTATTGTCCAAATCCAGGTTGCAAGGGACCTATACTTGTCAAATACTTTTTGCTTGTATGTGTGTGATCTGTTATATAGGTCAGACGCTAGTCTCATTTTTTACGCATGTGTTGGTGGCCAGTGTATACTCTTTGTCTGTTTTGTAAGCCAAATTTAAAAAAGAAAATGACACCTGTTCCTACAAGTTGTCTGCCATGACACCTGTTCCTACAAGTTGTCTGCCCTGACAACTGATCCCACAAGTTGTCTGCCATGACACCTGTTCCTACAAGTTGTCTACCCTGACACCTGATCCCACAAGTTTTCTGCCCTGACACCTGATCCCACAAGTTGTCTGCCATGATACCTGATCCTACAAGTTGTCTGCCATGACACCTGTTCCTACAAGTTGTCTGCCCTGATACCTGATCCCACAAAGTTGTCTGCCATGACACCTGTTCCTACAAGTTGTCTGCCATGAGACCTGATCCGACAAGTTGTCTGCCATGATACCTGATCCCACAAGTTGTCTGCCCTGATACCTGATCCCACAAGTTTTCTGCCCTGATACCTGATCCCACAAGTTGTCTAGCCAAATATTTCATATCCATTATATCTTAACAGTTTCCTGTCAAACATCTTATTACAAAAATGATAAAAGTATTTTCTAAATATAGAACTAAACTAAGCAATAACTAACTAAAATTACAATTACTTAAATTACTTTATTTACAAATTTGTTTTTTAAAGACTTTTCCACTTTTGTTATTTGGCAGAATTTAATAAAAAAATAACTTCTAAGTCTACTAACAACAATGTTTATTATGACTGTTCTATTTATAGAAACAAACTGAAATAATGTAGAGATGATAACCACGTGACATGGCTAACAGTTCCCTCTCGGCCATAGTATATATCAAACAAATATTTATCTTAGATAAGTCCACAGAAGAACTCCACTACTGGAACACTTTAACAGGGGAAACAACGTATGTTTCTCAGCCCGTCTCAAACTGAAAAGTCTTGATTAACGGCCTTTTTCCAAGTCCTTATTTTCTTTTAATGTAAGTCATTCAGCCGGTAATTATTCATATGATGTCTTGTTTAATTAACGAAATATTTTTAGTTTTCTTATAAAACTGTTGCGACCAAATCTATGCTGTCCAGAGTGTTGGACTAATTGATGATGAACAGAGTGTTGGACTAAGGGATACTGACCAGACTTTGGAGTAATAGATACTGACCAAAATGTTGGACTAATTGATACTGACCAGAATGTTGTACTAAGTGATACTGACCAGAATGTTGTACTAAGTGATACTGACCAGAATGTTGTACTAAGTGATACTGACCAGAATGTTGTACTAAGTGATACTGACCAGAATGTTGTACTAAGTCAGGCATGGCCAACATACGGCCCGCGGGCCACATCCGGCCAGCGTAACGAATTTATGCGGCCCGCGAAAAATTTTTAAATATTTACGTTTGCCTGACACTTACATTGTATTAATCAAGTAAATTCAAGATATTTCTGGTTTTTCATATGAATTAAACTTTTCGTGCTTATTTGTTATCTATAATCACACTACAAACTCTATAATCTATGTATTTGAAGTGGAACAGTATGCCAGTTCATTCAATGCTTTCCGTTAGTAACAACTTGGTCGCTTGGAAGTTAATTTGCAATATCAATTCGTTTATTGGATGTTTATTATCATCGACTTAAAAAAAGCAATCGCTTTCTTAATTTAAAAATGGAATTAATTTTGTTACTTGCTGCTAGTATCACTTCGGTCGCCATTTTATTTCAATTTGAAAAGTGTTTTTTTAAAGTACCACATTGACTGGACAACAGACGGAGCACCAAACACGACAGGAAAAAATATTGGAGTAATTAAACGCATTGAAGATAAAATTTTCGAAATCGATCCCCAATGATAAAATTATACCAATACACTGCATTATTCATCAACATGTCCTATGTAAAAATGTTTTAAAAATCGATCATGTTACCAAAATAGTTGTAAAATTAGTAAATTTCTTAAGAGCCAAAGGATTAATTCATAGGCAATTCATTGATTTCCTTGAAGAACTTCATACCACATATTCCGATGGAATATACTACAATAAAATCCGTTGGTTGAGCTTGGGAAAGGTATTAAAGCGTGTGTGGGAGCTTCAAGAGGAAATACGAATTTTTTTAGTGCTCAAAGAAAATGAGGAGTTTTCTGAATTAACGGATCCAAATTGGCTTTGTGATTTGGCTTTCTCTCTAGACATCCTCACATATTTAAACGAATTCAACACAAGTTTACAAGGAAAAAAAATATTTGCTTATGATTTAATGCAGAAATTAAAAGCCTTTAAAATGAAACTTCAACTTTTTTCCAAAAATCCTGCTGAATGGAAATTTGATCATTTCCCATCCTTAAAGACTATTTCCGCAATAATTTTAAAAGAAAAAGCTCAAATGTATACTGAAAATATTCTGGCATTACGACTTGATTTTGAAAACAGATTCGAATGTTTTAATAGAATAGATAAAATATTGTCGATTGTTAGAAATCAATTTACTGCAAATATTGAAGAAGCTTCTCCAGACATTCAATTAGAATTAATTGAATTACAGTGTGATCAATTATTGCATGATAAATATCGAGAAGAGGAAGATAATTTGGTATAATTTTTATAAGCAATTGGATAGTAAAAAATATGTAAATCTAAAAAAAATCTTGCCAAAAAATATTTAGTAATATTTAGTTCAACTTATATTTGTGAACAGACATTTTCTTTAAATGAATCACAACAAAAGTCCTACAAGGTCGAGATGAAATGATTTACATTTGGAGGCTGTAATAAGATTAGCCACCACAGAAATTAAACCCTGACATTATAAAGATTATAAAACGAGGCAAACCGCCTCAATATTTCTCATTAATCATTATGATATATTTGTTATTATTAAAATGTTTATTTTGTATTATTCTGTATAGATATTTGCTGTAGGTTACCTATGATTTATAATTATTCATATATATATATATATATATATATATATATATATATATATATATATATATATATATATATACTTCCAGGGTTTTTTTTGCCATGTAGCGCGCCGGATCTGCGATCCGGCACCTCTGAAATGCAACCCGGCACCTCTTATAGTTTTCTTCATTTGGTAAAAAGTTAAAAACTTCAGAGACCCACCACCTCTTATTGAAGAGACCCACCACCTCTTATTGAGCAAAAAAAACCCTGTATACTTCTATGTATTTCTTTTATCATTTATAGTCTCATAATAAAAATTTGTTCATTTTTTGTTTAAAATTTTTGTATTTTTTACGCCTGGCCCGCGAAAAATTTTTTTTTTCAATCCGGCCCGTGACAAAAAACTGTTGGCCATGCCTGTACTAAGTGATACTGACCAGAATGTTGTACTAAGTGATACTGACCAGAATGTTGTACTGCAAGTGATACTCGACCAGAATGTTGCACTATGATACTGACCAGAATGTTGTACTAAGTGATACTGACCAGAATGTTATAAATTAAGTGATACTGACCAGAATGTTGTACCTCAAGTGATACTGACCAGAATGTTGTACCAAGTGATACTGACCAGAATGTTGTATCAAGTGATACTGACCAGAATGTTGTACTAAGTGATACTGACCAGAATGTTGTACCAAGTGATACTGACCAGAATGTTGTACTAAGTGATACTGACCAGAATGTTGTACCAAGTGATACTGACCAGAATGTTGTACCAAGTGATACTGACCAGAATGTTGTACTAAGTGATACTGACCAGAATGTTGTACTAAGTGATACTGACCAGAATGTTGTACTAAGTGATACTGACCAGAATGTTGGGGTAATTAATACTGACCAGAATGTTGTACTAAGTCTAACTAAGTGATACTGACCAGAATGTTTTACAAAGTGATACTGACCAGAATGTTGTACTAAGTCTAACTAAGTGATACTGACCAGAATGTTGTACTAAGTGATACTGACCAGAATGTTGTACTAAGTAATACTGACCGGAATGTTGTACTAAGTGATACTGACCAGAATGTTTTACTAAGTGATACTGACCAGAATGTTGTACTAAGTGATACTGACCATAATGTTGTACTAAGTTATACTGACCAGAATGTTGTACTAAGTGATACTGACCAGAATGTTAGGGTAATTGATACTGACCAGAATGTTGTACTAAGTCTAACTAAGTGATAATGACCAGAATGTTTTACTAATTGATGCTGACAACTTGTTGGAGTAATAAATGCTGACCAGAAAGTTGAACGGCAGATATCACCAAAAGATGAAAAAAATAAATCTCCATTCATAGTTGTGTGTTTGTATGTGTGTGTGTATGTGTGTGTGTATGTGAATGTGTGTGTATGTGTATGTGTGTGTATGTGTGTGTGTATGTGAATGTGTGTGTATGTGTATGTGTGTGTATGTGTGTATAAGTGTGTGTATGTGAATGTGTGTGTATGTGTGTGTATGTGTGTATATGTGTGTGTATGTGTGTGTATGTGTGTGTATGTTTATGTGTGTGTATGTTTATGTGTGTGTATGTGTGTGTGTGTATGTGTGTGTATGTGTATGTGTGTGTTTATGTGTGTATGTGTATGTTTATCAGAGATGTGCGGATCTTGAAATTTAGCGTCCGCGTCCGTCCGCGGATTTCTATCAATGATCCGCGTCCGCGTCCGCAGAATCTTTAACATTGGTCCGCAGTCAGTCCGCGCGTCCGCATTGCTGAAATTTAGCTGTTTAAATGACTTGAAATTTTTTATGGTAACGCTAAAGAAGATCCGCGTCAGTCCGCGAGTCCGCAACTTAACCATACGAAGCGTCCGCTGCCAGTCCGCGGATTCGGAAAAGTCTGCGGATCTGCGTCCGCAAGCGGACGCGTCCGCTGTCCGCTCATCTCTGATGTTTATGTGTGTGTATGTGTGTATATGTATGCGTGTGTATGTGTATGTGTGTGTTTATGTGTGTGTGTATGTGTGTGTATGTGTATGTATATGTATGTGTATGTGTATGTTTATGTGTGTGCATGTGTGTGTATGTGTATGTTTATGTGTGTGTGTATGTGTATGTTTATGTGTGTGTGTATGTGTGTGTATGTGTGTGCATGTGTATGTGTATGTGTGTGTTTTAATTTAATCAAATGTTCCATGGCTGATTGTGAAAATATTATGGCGTTAATGAATCAAATCATCTAATGAACCTTTGATTGTCTAATGTACTTTAGTTATTGTCATGAAAGTTATTGTAAGTCTAATTCATAAAGGTTGTCGTTTTATCTATTGTCATGTTAGCTTTTATTAAACAGCTAAATTAATTGCGTTTGTTGTCATGTGAGGTCATTGTCAAGTCTTGATATTTGTTGTCATTTAGCTGATGTCATCCAGTATTAACAGGTTCAATGTCAGATAATTATTGTCATGTCATTTTTTCGTAGTATTAGTTAATACTCTTTGTTGTTTTAGTTTTTCTCAAGTTCGATGTCCGTACATTATTAGAAATTGTAAGTTATGTACATTTTAAAATGCGATCTTAGTGACGCCATTTTAAAATTTCAAACATGGGCATTAGAGTTCACCAATTTTTTCCCACAATGTGAAGCTAGCTATGCCATTTAATTATTTCATCTCGTCAATAAATTTTAACCCAGTTGGCGGATGTGTTTCTGTCTTTCATTTTATTATGAAACAAATATCAAATTTAAGCACATCTACCAATAAATAATTATGAGTGCTGTATTAAATGTTAACATACTGTAGTATGTAGCTACTAACTCTAAAATATTTTAGTCATATATCGTGATAAAACTTTTGTTTAACTTATGTTAAACACTGGCTGGATAACGAAGGACAGGCCGTATTAGAAAACAAGCAATTTAAGTCTTTTCCGTTTCGGACAAAGGACATTTTAGAGCATTTTCGGTTACGCCGGACGAAATCCGTATTTTTTTTCCGGGTTACAGCCATAAATATTGCTCCACGCGCATGGATTTTGATAAATTTAGAGAGGGAAGTAATCATGTTGAATATCTATTACAAAAATAAATAATGATTACGCCCCTTTGATTAGCTTTTATTATTATATTTAAAATATAAGCAAAAACGGTACATAAGAAACTCTTATATTTTGGCCCTGAGAGGTCAGATCGCAAAATGAACTTTTGATGTACACATGGCAGGCCAAGACCTACACAATGATATATACATCGTGGGTCTAGGACTTATGGTTGCTGAGATATAGGGTGCTCCTTTGTTAATATAGCTTATATGGTAAAAAACGGTACTTAATACGCCCCCTTTTTCGGCCTTCAGAGGTTCTATCGCGAAATGCACTTTTGATGTACACATGGCAGGTCAAGACCTACAAAATAATATATACGTTACCGGCAAAGTGTGAAATCCGGCATTCTAAAGAATGCCTAGGCAATGTATAGAATGCCTGTATTTTTCAGGCAAAGTATGAAATAAATTGCTATTTCATACATTGCCTAGGCACTCTATAGAATGCCGAGTTCCCGTTCGGCAAAGTATGTAACTATTGGCTGGTGAAACACTATGATGTCATGATGGTGGAAAAAGAAGATGTGAGTGCCATTCAGTTTTACATCTAGGCCTCCGAGTTATTTGACGTACTTCATAATGCCCATTTGGCTATTGGTCATGGAGGACAGGACAGAATGTTGAAAGAACTATCACCCAAATACAAGAACATTACACGTCATGATATTGAACTGTATGTTAACCTTTGTGAACATTGCCAGAAAAAACAAAATGGCGTCAAAAAAGGCATTGTAGTCAAGCCAATGGTTTTTTCAGAATTCATCTCCCGTTGTCAGGTCGATCTCATCGACTTTCAATCCCATCCTGATGGGGAATACAAGTTAATAATGGTGTATCAAGATCATCTCACCAAGTTCGTGGTTCTCAGGGCCCTGAAGACAAAGAGGGCAGAAGAAGTAGCCTACCAGCTCGTAGACATATTTACGTTGTTTGGTGCTCCAACAATTCTACAGTCCGATAACAACAGAGAATTTGCAAACAGTGTGGTAAGCTGCTTAATTAAAGGAGTACTGCCCCACCTTGAAGATCGTTCATGGTAAACCGCACCACTCACAATGCCAGGGGAGCGTCGAAAGAGCTAACCAGGACATCGAAAATATGTTGTGTGCTTGGATGCAAGATGAAAAAACTGGCCGCTGGAGTGATGGGTTACGGTTCGTGCAACTCATGAAGAACAGAGCTTTTCATTCTGGGATTTAAAAGATCACCATACGAAGCACTCTTTGGCTGCAAAGCTAAAATAGGCCTCACAACGTCGTCCCTATCTGACGATGTTTTACAAGATATGGAAACAGAGGAAGACCTCGAAAAAAGAATACAGAACATACAAACAACACAAGAGCAGATAGACAGAGATTAAGGAATGCAAGTAACAGCCCTTTCTGCAGAAGACATGCATGAGGATGCAAACCATGATGGAAAAGGATGGAAAAGTATGCACAATTTAAAAATTTTATACCTTGCCAAAACGACACAAGTCATTCTATACAATGCCTAGGCATTACCATGTATAATAATATACGTTCCCGCTCTCAAGTTCCCCACCCTTTTACCCCACCCCCGTAATTGCGTCACCGGCCAGGTGGACAGCGGACGGCGAACGAGGCAGTGGGTAACAGAAACACGTTACATTCCACGGGGGATTCTCTCTGACCACCTGACTACTGTTCGTACTCCGGTCGGCGTCTTCAAAGGGGACAGAGATCCGCTCGATGGCCAGTTACTTCTATGTCGGTATGACGTACTTCTCCCCCCCCCTCCTCATCTAGGCTCCACCCCCTAATTTGAAAGTTTGAAAGAAACATATTATATTTGATTGGCTAGGGGTGACGTGGGAAAAATGAGATGAGGAATGAAAGATAGATTCGTGGAGATTCGTCCGGTGAGCTGGGCAGGGTGTGGTCGCGGATTCGACCGAGGGGTCCCAGGGGTGACCGGTCGCAATTCGACTGAGTGATAGCTAGTCGATTGATGTGTCTCTGAGTGAGATAGAAAGAGAGAGAGAGAGGGGTGATCTAACGAGAGAACGTCCCTTTAATTCTAGTCATTAATACTGGATTAATCTTTGACATTTTTGGATTACTTTGCTTATGATTTTAAAGGCCATCACATCTCTGTTACGGTCTGGTGTCTCTGTAAATAAATATATTTTGTCGCTGTACACACTTGTGGAATTGATTATTCGTCACTTGTTATACGTTTAATTGTTGGTGAGACTGTGTGTGGTAGAAACACAAATACAAATACGAGTCATCATTGAGTCAGCCCTCATACTCTTAGCAACAAGCCAAGGATACCCTCAAAGGGGTCCTCAACATGATGACATATCTACTGCAGTGATTGAATGAATGATGACATATCTACTGCAGTATCCCTGAATTGCCCACATCGGCTTGAATGAATGATGGCATTTTGAGGCATATATTTTCACTCATTAAATATACACTGAATTTTTTTGAGTCAGTAAATTATCTTAAAATACTGGATATAACTCTGAGTTGATCTCAGCTACCCGTCCAATCAAGGCAGAAAAAACAGACTTCAGGGTAAAATCTGACCAATGATTCCTCTGCCCATCGCACAACACAGTAAGGATCAAATACAGACATCCGGATTTAACAAATATTATCACAATTACAGACATCCGGATTTAACAGAGTATCACAATTACAGACATCAGGATTTAACTAAGAGTATAACAACCAAAGCCGGCGGACCATTGTACAACACAGTTATAGACCAAATATGACCAATGGTTCTTCGCTTCTGTCCATCGTAAGACACAGTCAGGTTCAACTGTCCAATGTTTCTTCTGTCCATCGCGTAAGACAAAGTTACATCGCCAATGCTTGTCATGAAATATTGAATTCAACAATCAAGTAAACAAAGTATCTCGTAGTCCAACCACTGGTAGATGTCAATCCTATCAACTGACATACAAATATGAACAGCAGGAAATGAAGTACGTTTCAATATTTTTTGGGAGTTCCGGCTTAAAGGGGTGGGTATCTAGTTTACAAACAGGTCTGTTACTATTTACAACTGACCCATATCAACGAGAGCAGTTAATCAGCAGCTACTGATAATACCTGAATTGCTTGCCCTTCTCCCAGTTTTCCCACTGGTGTAACTAGTTACTCATCTCTGATGCCGTGAAGTTTTTAAGATCCGCTCCTCTTACCCCCTCCCTCCCCACCTACTCCCTTACCTTCGTCTGGCCTAGTGGCTGCTGCTCACTCATTCACAACTTTGGATTTGAAAAAAGAGTGAGAGAGAGAGAGAGAGAGGGAGGGAGGAAATCTCCGGAAGAAGAACGTCGTGCACTGTTTCGATATTGTGTTAGTTTTGGTTCTTTGTCCATTATTTCGATGAACTGAAACTCGTGACCTGTGATTTCATTTCTGTGTAAGAATGTTTTGACCACAGTGAGGTGCTCATGGTACAGTTAGTCACTGCATGTGTACTCACTTACATGCACGTGCTGTGTGGAGTTGCTTTTACAAGGTTAAACTTTACCGCCGGCTTTGGTTGTGATACTCTTAGTTAAATCCGGATGTCTGTAGTTGTGATACTCTTAGTTAAATCCGGATGTCTGTAGTTGTGATACTCTTAGTTAAATCCGGATGTCTGTAGTTGTGATACTCTTAGTTAAATCTTGATGTGTTTGGTTGTGGTACTCTTAGCCTTTGTTATATTTGTTTAGTACTATAAATACATTTTTTGTCGGAAGTTGTTTAAAAATTACCGCCTCCTTGAGTTTCGTCTATACATTTAATTTCATTGAAGTTTTTCTTGTATAAATTATTTATTTAAAAAAAAATAATACAGCAACAACTAACAAACGAACAAGCAGTAAATATGTAAACAATCCAATGTTGTATACACATTGAGTATGATACATCATCTAATATTATGGGATGGCGTGGCCATTCAATAGATAAGTAAATGAGACCATGTTAGCCCTATGCTTAAATCCTAGAGACTGTCAGAAGGTAACTGATCCTAACCTACAAAACGGGGAATGTTGGGATAGTAAGAACGTCTTGGTACTACACTAGACACACTCTCCCCTATGATGTCATACAAACTTGTTGGAGTGCAACTATGACTCAAAAGTACACACACATACCTTTAGGGATGGACCACAGTTCATTAAAATACATCATGTATTAGACACAGGATGGACCACAGTTCATTAAAATGCATCATGTATTAGACACAGGATGGACCACAGTTCATTTAAATACATCATGTATTAGACACAGGATGGACCACAGTTCATTAAAATACATCATGTATTAGACACAGGATGGACCACAGTTCATTAAAATGCATCATGTATTAGACACAGGATGGACTACAGTTCATTAAAATGCATCATGTATTAGACACAGGAAAGACCACAGTTCATTAAAATACATCATGTATTAGACACAGTGACAGGGGAAAATGTCTCGATAACCTCTGTGTCATTCGCTACTTCTCTTTTTTTTGGGGAGTGTAATCTATTTTTAGATTTTCAAACTGCACTCAACTAAACAGCAGCTGGGAAACTGTTTATAAACATTTCTGAACCAGGTATAGGTGGTATAGTGATAATGATTTTCCTCTGAATTTCTTCTTATGTATGCAGCTAGCTTGTTGCACCGGATCTTGCCAAGGGAAGTAAAGCTGTTTGATGAAACAATATGCCTACATAAAAATAAGTTTATCGAAAAACTCCGGAAGCTAGGAATGAAATAAAGTTGGTCTAAAATATGTTTGTTTTCAGTGTTGTCATATGACGTCAAACATTTGTTTTGACGATGGTAAATCATGAATATTTGACTAAAATAAATGTTTTCTTCCCAGTCTTTTAAAACTCTTTCCAAATTTTTTAAACCGCAGTTGTATATCTTTGCCAACCAAGTACATACGTAATTTACCATTTTCGTATGACTGTTTAAAACAAAAGGTTTACGTCATTGCTCCAAATATAGTGTGGCGAATCTCATCCAAGGAAAATTATATATTCCAGTGCAAATTTAGCGCTGTTTTCTTTTCTGGGCCAATCGTCAGTGGCCGTAGTTCTCCATCTCAACACCGATTGGTTTAGTTATTTAGTTGTTGCTGGTAGTAACATGTAAATGAAATTGTGTTTTTTGGCGGGTAAGGGATTTTTACCTCAGACACAACACATTTTACTCTATAAACCAAATTGTAGAGAAAGTGAAACACTTGCATTTCATACTCTCTCACACAGGTTGTCGTTTGATTCAATAAACAGAGACTCAGTGGCAAGACTATACTATTCAGAAGTTGTATACAAACACACTTTCACACACATTCACACACATTCGTACATATATTTGTATGTGTGTGTATGTATGTGTGTAGGGATGATATACTGACGCCGGATTTTACATTTCTTTTTTTTCCCTGTATACAGAATATTTTGAAGAAAACATTTTTTTCTTTACCAAAGAAATTGGAGATTCACAGCTTTAGTTTCCTATCTGTATTGCCTGAATTTGAACAAATTTGACAATCGTCATTAGTGTAAACTGAACGGAAACTTGTTGGAAGTAAACATTCAGTTAAACAAATTTCGTTATATTGAAATGTCAGTGATGGATGACGCTGATCTAATCGCCAAAATTGGAAGAAAAAGGTAAGAATTGATTTGAACATTTGATGTAATAATTGATTTGAACATTTGATGTAATAATTGATTTGAACATTTGATGTAATAATTGATTTGAACATTTGATGTAATAATTGATTTGAACATTTGATGTAAGACATGTGTTAGTTTTAATATTTGATGTAAGAATTGATTTGAACATTTGATGTAAGAATTGATTTGAACATTTGACGTAAGACGTGTGTTGATTTGAACATTTGATGTAAGACTTGCGTTGATAGCTTTAGTTATTTATCCACTATCTATACTAGCACTAATTTCTTAATATATAAAGAAGCAATCTTTTGCACCAGTCTGTACAATCAATCTATGTAAACATTCTATACCATCAATCAATTTATTTATTTAATTCTATACCATCGATCAATTTATTTATTTAATTCTATACCATCAATCAATTTATTTATTTAATTCTATACCATCAATCAATTTATTTATTTAATTCTATACCATCAATCAATTTATTTATTTAATTCTATACCATCAATCAATTTATTTATTTAATTCTATACCATCAATCAATTTATTTATTTAATTCTATACCATCAATCTACACAAGCGTTACGTACCATCAGTCTATGGCAACAGTTTGTATTAGCCATTGGTCAAGTTTCCTCAAGGTCAAATTAAACATAGAACTATTGTTTATTATCAGCTGTTTTTTTAATTCCTTCAGACACGGAACAAAATATTCTTCTTCAATTTCTCTCAGTATTGTATTGCTATAGTATGATAACGAACATTGATAAATAACTCATAACCACCATAGCATATCTGTCCCTGACTTAATTTTCTCAAAATTTTATCATTCATTCATTTTATAAATTAAACTAATGTCATAAACTTAAATTTATAACATTTTTTACTATCAAGTGAGCTTTTGTTTTTACACTGACGTTGTTTGGTCTAAAATATTGTTTCAATAGTGTTAGTATTTTTACACTAACGTCATTTGGTCTAAATATTGTTTCAATAGTGTTTAGTATTTTTACGCTAACGTCGTTTTGGTCTAAAATATTGTTTCAATAGTGTTTAGTATTTTCACACTAACGTCGTTTGGTCTAAATATTGTTTCAATAGTGTTAGTATTTTTACACTAACGTCATTTGGTCTAAATATTGTTTCAATAGTGTTAGTATTTTTACACTGACGTCGTTTGGTCTAAATATTGTTTCAATAGTGTTTAGTCGTCGGCATCCGTCCGTCTCGAGAAACGATGGTGTAGCTAAGTTGAGTCTACAAAAAACCGCCGGGAATGGCTGTGCAGTCCGACTCGGGAGTGGCAATCCCTGCCGCACTTGTCACACTTGAAGATAGTTGGTTGTTGTAGTTGTTGTTGTAGCTGTTCTTTTTTCCGCTTCCGTCTTGTTCTTTTCAGGGCAGCATTTTCCTGTCGCTCAGCCTCTGCGCGCAATGAACCCTGCCGGACAGCGAGCCTCCATGACTGGCGGTCGGCTGCTTGGCTCTCCCAGGAGTTGGGGTTAATGGAGCACTCTTTCATATCCTTTTTGCAGGTGTCATTGTAGCGCATTTTAGGTCGCCATGTTTTCCTCTGGCCGGTAACTAACTCGCCATAGAGTAGGTCCTTCGGGATGCGGCCTGCGTCCATTCTTTTGACATGACCGAGAGCCATCTGAGGCGTCTCTCGCTGAGAACTGCAAACAAGCTGCTCATGTTGGCCCTCTCCAGCACCCCAGTGTTGGGGATCTTGTCTTGCCACTTTATCTGCAGTATACGTCGCAGGCACCTCATGTGGAAATTGTTTAGCTTTCTTTCGTGCCTCACGTAAGTGGTCCACGTCTCGCATCCATAGGAGGAGGGTACTAAGTATGCAGGCCTGGTAGACGCGCAATCTGGTATTTTCGGTGAGGCTGGGGTTTTCCCACACACGTTGCTTTAGTCTCGCCATGACTGTGGCTGCCCCTAGCGATTCTGCAATCGATCTCTCCGGGTCTATGGATAGCGAGCTGGAGATGGTGGACCCGAGGTAAGTGAAGTTCTCGACGACCTCTAGGGTATGCCCATCGATGTCAATGCTTAGGGGTGTATCTGTACCCTGTGCCATGACATTCGTCTTTTTCAGGCTGATAGTCAGTCCAAACTTCTTGCATGCATGGGAGAGGCGGGTGACAAGCTGCTGCAGTCCGTCTACAGTGTGATGTCAAGGCTGTGTCATCAGCAAAGAGCAGCTCGCGAATTAGGACCTTTGTGACTTTGGTCTTTGCACGGAGGCGGGCTATGTTATAGAGCTTGCCATCGGACCTTGTATGGATGTAAACACCCTCGCTGCAATCCTTGAAGGCGTATTGGAGGAGCATGGAAAAGAAAATGCCGAAGAGTGTAGGTGCAAGGACGCAGCCCTGTTTTACTCCGCTGCTGACTGGGAAGGCCTCGGAGATTGCGCCGTTGTAGCAAACCGTGCTATGCATGTTGTCGTGGAAGGACATGACCACTGCAAGCAGGTGTGGGGGGCAGCCAATCTTTTGCAGCAAGCTGAAGAGTCCACTTCGACTTACTAGATCAAACGCCTTTGTGTTTAGTATTTTTACACTAACGTCGTTTGGTCTAAATATTGTTTCAATAGTGTTTAGTATTTTTACACTAACGTCGTTTGGTCTAAATATTGTTTCAATAGTGTTTAGTATTTTTACACTAACGTCGTTTGGTCTAAATATTGTTTCAATAGTGTTTAGTATTTTTACACTAACGTCGTTTGGTCTAAATATTGTTTCAATAGTGTTTAGTATTTTTACACTAACGTCGTTTGGTCTAAATATTGTTTCAATAGTGTTTAGTATTTTTACACTAACGTCATTTGGTCTAAATATTGTTTCAATAATGTTAGTATTTTTACACTAACGTCATTTGGTCTAAATATTGTTTCAATAGTGTTTAGTATTTTCTTCTATAATTTAGATAGATGGATAATTTTATTTAGACTTTGCATAAAGAAGATTTTAAAATAATTTCACTCAGCCTTAGACCCCAATGAGTATCCTTGTATCACACTTATCACTATTTTACAATTCACCAGTGGCTATACTATTAGTAAGCTAGAGTTGAAATCTCTACTGAACTACCTTCCAGTTTTCTCTATCTTTGTCATGTACAGTGTGTATTGGGCCAGAGGTCATTCTTATTGATCACTGCAACCTTATTTTAGTACTGTGGTACTGAGAGTTTCCAAACATCATAGTACCACAGGCTTTTGTTGTTAAAGTGTTTATAATGTCAAACTAAAGTACACGTACCTATGTGGCCAAATACATGTAGCCACATGAACGTGAAGTAGCCACATAAACGATGAAGTAGTCTCATAACAGATGTATAGTGTTACTTACTACCAACAGGACAACCCATCAGTATGGAATGCCGTGGGAATCAAAATGTAAACTTTTCACCTGGAGATTTGGAACCTGAATCTTTCTTCAATATTTTACAGGACCACCTCATTTCTTTCTTTTTTCTTCTTTCAACTTTAATGGTTTTTTTTTGTATTTGTTTAATTTTTTTTTCACCAAATTTGTTATAATCTTGAAACCTTGACCTTCACAGATTTAAATCGTTTGGCTGGGAATGAGTAATAAAAAAACGCGCAGGAATAAAATTAAAAAAAAAAAAGATTTATCGAACACAGCTTTAGGCCAATAGAAACAGTTATGTCTTTGAGTCCATTGTGTTATGGTCATAAGGTCTGTGTAACATATCTATAATCCTCATAATTTATGGAATATCTGTCTTTGAGTCCATTGTGTTATGGTCATAAGGTCTGTGTAACATATCTATAATCCTCATAATTTATGGAATATCTGTACAAAATATTTGACTTGCTTAATATTTTAAACATGTTAGAAGTATACAAGAGATACATGTAGAGGAAAATGTATCCCTGTGTTTGTGGATGTATGTCAAATATGTTTATATCTGTGTGTTTATATCTGTGTATGTTTATATCTGTCTGTGTTTATATACAGGCTATGTTTTATTTTAGCTCAATCAGGTTTGTTAACGATTCACTCAAGTATGATTTAGTCTAATCTCAATGCCTTCTTTAGATTAAGTCTATTTTGGGTAGAGATGTTCATTTCACTTTATTTAAGTAGAGGTGTTCTATTCAGTCTATTGGGGTAGATATTAATTCGCTTTTGTTTCAAATGACCCGACTTCGTTTGTTTAATAGCTGTGGTATTGTACTTAGATACAATTTTAAACTGCAGCTAGTTTATGTTTTATCTACTACCCTGCAGCTAGTTTATGTTTTATCTACTAACCTGCAGCTAGTTTATGTTTTATCTACTAACCTGCAGGCATATTTTAATTAAGAGGACATGTTTATTGCTTTACTTTGCACCACAGTGAAAGAAAACTGTGAGACAAGTATTAATAAGACATTCTCTTCATAGTTATGATTGCATCTTTCTTTGAGTAAAGTGGGCTCAGCAATTATGAACTAGCTATATTACAATGCTTTCCTTGCTATTAGCTCATAAGATATCTGATGCTACTCGATCCTCTAATAGTGTTTACTAACTCTGAAAGAAATAAAGTTTTACACTTTCATTTTGAACGAGTTAAAATAAGCTAGATAAAAATATCTCTTTTGTTTACATTGAGAACTGTTATTGTGACCATAAAATTATAGAGAAAATAATTGAATTCATACTGGAATATTCCTTCAACATTATTACTTGGCCCTACCTGACGAAGAAGAAATGTTTTCTATTGGTTGACGATTAAATAAACAGATTTCACCAATCAAATAAATAGAGAGAGAGATGATATATGAGGCTTTTTGTAACCACAACACTGCTTCGGCCACATGTGGCAAATTGCAAAGGTCATCAATAAACATTTTAGATAACGTGAAATCGTTCCGACATCTACATATACCACAGCACTATTCCACGCACACAGCACTAGGCCACTCATACAGCACTAGACTACTCACACAGCACTAGACCACTCACATAGCACTAGTTCAATCACACAGCACTAGGCCACTCATACAGCACTAGACCACTCATACAGCACTAGGCTACTCACACAGCACTAGACCACTCACACAGCAATAGGCCACTCATCACATCACTAGACCACTCACAAAGCACTAGGCCACTCACATAGCACTAGGCCACTCACATAGCACTAAGCCACTCATACAGCAATAGGTCACTCATACAGCACTAGGCCACTCACACAACACTAGGCCACTCACATAGCACTAGGCCACTCACACAGCACTAGGCCACTCATACATCACTAGACCACTCACATAGCACTAGGCCACTCATACATCACTAGACCACTCACATAGCACTAGGCCACTCATACATCACTAGGACCACTCACATAGCTTGCCTAGGCCACTCACATTGCACTAGGCCACTTATTAGCACTAGGACCACTCATACAGCACTAGGCTACTCACATAGCTTTAGGCCACTCACACAGCACTAGGTCACTCATACATCACTAGACCACTCACATAGCACTAGGCCACTCATACATCACTAGACCACTCACATAGCACTAGGCCACTCACATAGCACTAGACCACTCATACAGCACTAGGCTACTCACACAGCACTAGGCCACTCACACAGCACTAAGCCACTCATACAGCACTAGGCCACTCACACAGCACTAGGCCACTCACACAGCACTAGGCCACTCATACATCACTAGACCACTCACATAGCAATAGGCCACTCACATAGCACTAGGCCACTCACATAGCAATAGGCCACTCATACATCACTAGACCACTCAATAGTACTAGGCCAATCACATAGCACTAGGCCACTCACATAGCACTAGGCCACTCATACAGCACTAGAGTCACTCATACAGCACTAGGCCACTCACACAACACTAGGCCACTCATAGCACTAGGCCACTCACACAGCACTAGGCCACTCATACATCACTAGACCCACTCACATAGCTCTAGGCCACTCTTACATGCCTAGACCACTCACATTGCACTAGGCCACTCATACATCACTAGACCACTCACACAACACTAGGACACTCACATAGCACTAGACCACTCATACAGCACTAGGCTACTCACACAGCACTAGGCCACTCACACAGCACTAGGCCACTCACACAGCACTAGGCCACTCACACAGCACTAGGCCACTCACACAGCACTAGGCCACTCATACATCACTAGACCACTCACATTGCACTAGGCCACTCACACAGCACTTGTGCCCCTCATACAGCACTAGGCCATTCACACAGCACTAGGCCACTCACACAGCACTAGGCCACTCAAACAGCACTTGGCCACTCACACAGCACTAGGCCACTCACATAGCACTAGGCCACTCATACATCACTAGACCACTCACATTGCACTAGAGCACGCACACAGCACTAGGCCACTCACATAGCACTAGGCCACTCATACATCACTAGACCATCTCACATTACACTAGGCCACGCACACAGCACTAGGCCACTCATACATCAATAGACCACTCACATTGCACTAGGCCACTCACATAGCACTAGACCACTCATGTTGCTCTAGGCTACCCACACAGCACTAGGCCACTCACACAGCACGAAGACACTCATACATCACTAGACCACTCACATAGCAATAGGCCACTCCATACATCACTAGACCACTCACATAGCACTAGGCCACTCACATAGCACTGCACTAGGGCCACATCACATAGCACTAGGCCATCTCACATAGTACCAGGCCTCTCCACAGCACTAGGCTACTCATACAGCACTAGGCCACTCACACAACACCAGAGCTACTCCATAGCACTTTTAGGCCACTCACACAGCACTAGGGTCACTCATACATCACTAGACCACTCACATAGCACTAGGCCACTCATACATCACTAGACCACTCACATAGCACTAGGCCACTCACAACCTTTAGACCACTCATACAGCACTAGGCTACTCACAAAGGACTGGAGGCCACTCACACAGCACTAAGCCACTCATATAGCACTAGGCCACTCACACAGCACTAGGCCACTCACACAGCACTAGGCCACTCATACATCACTAGACCACTCACATAGCAATAGGCCACTCACATAGCACGTAGGGCCACTCACATAGCACTAGGCCACTCATACATCACTAGACCACTCACATAGCACTAGGCCACTCACATTGCACTAGGCCACTCACACCCAGCACCTAGACCACTCATACAGCACTAGGCCACTCACACAGCACTAGGCCACTCACACAGCACTTAGGCCACTCACACAGCAACTAGGGCCACTCCATACATCACTAGACTACTCACATTGCACTGGGCCACGCACACAGCACTTGGCCACTCATACAGCACTAGAGGCCATTCACACAGCACTAGTGCTACTCACAGCACTAGGCCATTTCGCACATCGCTAGGATGACTCACATAGCAATAGGCCACTCATACAGCTCACTAGGACCACTCACATAGCACTAGGCCACTCACATAGCACTATGTCACTCACATAGCACTAGGCCACTCATACAGCACTAGGTCACTCATACAGCACTAGGCCACTCACACAACACTAGGCCACTCACATAGCACTAGGCCACTCACACAGCACTAGGCCACTCATACATCACTAGACCACTTGCATAGCACTAGGCCACTCCATACATCACTAGACCACTCACATAGCACTAGGCCACTCATACATCACTAGACCACTCACATAGCACTAGGCCACTCACATTGCACTAGGCCACTTAATAGCACTTGACTCACTCACACAGCACTAGGCTACTCACATAGCACTAGGCCACTCACACAGCACAAAGACACTCATACATCACTAGACCACTCGCATAGCAATAGGCCACTCATACATCACTAGACCACTCACATAGCACTAGGCCCACTCACATAGCACTAGGCCACTCACATAGCACTAAACCACTCAAACATAGCACTAGGCCACTCATACAGCACCTAGGCCACTCATACAGCACTAGGCCACTCACACAACACTAGGCCACACACATAGCACTAGGCCACTCACACAGCACTAGGTCACTCATACATCACTAGACCACTCACATAGCACTAGGCCACTCATAGGTCACTAGATCACTCACATAGCACTAGGCCACTCACATAGCACTAGGCCACTCCACATAGCACTAGGCCACTCATACAGCACTAGGTCACTCATACAGCACTAGGCCACTCACACAGCACAAAGACACTCATACATCACTAGACCACTCACATAGCAATAGGCCACTCATACATCACTAGACCACTCACATAGCACTAGGCCACTCACATAGCACTAGGCCACTCACATAGCACTAGGCCACTCACATAGCACTAGGCCACTCATACAGCACTAGGCCACTCATACAGCACTAGGCCACTCCACACAACACTAGACCACACACATAGCACTAGGCCACTCAAACAGCACTAGGTCACTAGTACATCACTAGACCACTCACATAGCACTTGGCCACTCCACATAGCACTAGACCACTCATACAGCACTAGGCCACTCACACAGCACTAGGCCACTCTCATAAAGCACTAGGCCACTCAAACAGCACTTGGCCACCACACAGCACTAGGCCACTCACATAGCACTAGGCCACTCATACATCACTAGACCACTCACATTGCACTAGGCCACGCACACAGCACTAGGCCACTCACATAGCACTAGGCCACTCATACAGTACTAGACCACTCACATTGCACTAGGCCACGCACACAGCACTAGGCCACTCAAACAACACTTGGCCACTCACACAGCACTAGGCCACTCACACTTAGCACTAGGCCACTCATACATCACTAGACCACTCACATTGCACTAGGCCACGCACACAGCACTAGGCCACTCACATAGCACTAGGGCCACTCATACATTACTAGACCACTCTCATTGCACTAGGCCACCACACAGCACTAGGCCACCTCCATACATTACTAGACCACTCACATTGCACTAGGCCACTCACATAGCACTAGACCACTCATACAGCACTAGGCTACTCACACAGCACTAGGCCACTTACACAGCACTCAGGGCCACTCATACATCACTAGGCCACTCACACAGCACTAGGCCACTCACATAGCACTTGCAGGCCCTCCTTACATCACTAGACCACTCACACACTGCTTTGAGCCCACTCACACAGCACTAGGCCACTCACCCAGCACTAGGCCACTCACTTGTGTACACTAGACCCACTCACACAGCACTAGGCCACTCACATAGCACTAGACCACTCATACAGCACTAGGCTACTCACACAGCACTAGACCCATTTCCACACAGCACTAGGCCACTCATACATGACTAGGCCACTCACACAGCACTAGACCACTCACATAGCACTAGGCCACTCATACATCACTAGACCACTCACATAGCACTAGGCCACTCATACATCACTAGACCACTCACATAGCACTAGGCCACTCACACAGCACTAGGCCACTCACCCAGCACTAGGCCACTCATACATCACTAGACTACTCACACAGCACTAGGCCACTCACACAGCACTAGGCCTCCCATACATCACTAGACCACTCACATTGCACTAGGCCACTCACAGAGCACTCAGACCCATCATACAGCACTAGGCCACGCATACATCACTAGGCCACTCACACAGCACTAGGCCACTCACACAGCACTAGGCCACACGCATACATCCCATAGGCCACTCAAACAGCACTTGGCCACTCACATAGTACTAGGCTACTCACACAGCACTAGGTCTCCATTATGCACAGTAGTCTAAACCAGTGGTCCCTAACCTTTTTCTCGGTCAATGTTTAATAATTTTATCTGCGGACCGCCTGGGGATAGTGGGGGGTGGGGAGTTGATTATTTCTATTGCAGATTGTTTTGAAATGCAATGCCTTGAAGGAAATAATTAAATGTTTCTTGGGGGGCGGTCGTCGGTCCGGGGGGGGGGGTGGGGATCACTGGCCTAGACTGTTCACAATATGATCATTGGCTCACATATATCGGAGTATTTTGATAACATTGCATTGATAGTAACTCAAGCATTAGTTTATACCTTCGCTGAGTTTAGTATTTATGCTCAATGAGTGACTCCTGCAGCCCAAGAAAACAAAAACTATTTCTATCTCGGATTGTTGGTCATTCTAACGGTTCTCAAATACTGCGTTTTGTGGTTCGTGCAAAACTTTTGAACTCCGTGTAATTTAATATATGTATCTATCTATCTATCTATCTATCTATCTATCTATCTATCTATCTATCTATCTATCTATCTATCTATCTATCTATCTATCTATCTATCTATCTATCTATCTATCTATCTATCTATCTATCTATCTATCTATCTATCTATCTATCTATCTATCTATCTATCGATCTCTCTCTCTCTCTCTCTCTCTATATATATATATATATATATATATATATATATATATATATATATATATATATATATATCAAAGAACATTTCATTCACACTGGAAATACATATTATGTTTTTTTTGGTTAAACTGTTGATATAAATCATTCACGATTGTTGAGAAACTATATAAACAAATACTAAGCAAAACAAATATAACTATAAAATGTCTTTTTTTACAAAACAACTTCGCGACGGTAACATTATGAATTGAAAATAGAACTGCGACAACAAGAGTTAATAATCTGAAGAGAGTTTACATTAACTCCAAACTTTGATCTCATTACTGTAAACATTGATAAACAAAGTCTCTATGATTTCTTAGTTATATTTTCAAAGTTTACCAACTCATCCTCACACATAGTCACCCTCTAGTTCAAAGTTTACCAACTCATCCTCACACCTAGTCACCCTCTATTTCAAAGTTTTACCAACTCATCCTCACACATAGTCACCCTCTAGTTCAAAGTTTACCAACTAATCCTCACACCTAGTCACCCACCAGTTCAAAGTTTACCGACTCAGTTTTAGTCTGCATCATACACTTATGTTTTACATTACGTGCAGTTTATTCCAGTCATTCTATTTTTTTTTATTTCTGCAAATATTTTAAATACTGGAACGCTCAGTCTGTTGAGTCGTACATTCCCTCCAACGGTTTATTTATTTATTTATTTACTAAATGTATTAACGAGTGACAAAGATGAGTTTATACAAGAGAGGAGAGATAGAGGGGAAGGTAGTCTGATGATTGACGTCACGAACCGATACGGAATACTCACCATTACACCGTTCGCCGCCCAATTCTGTGATGTAGGTCACCTGATAAACTCGGCACCTTTAACGTCTGCTTGCATCAGGTTAATGGTCGTCGTCTGTTATACTGAGGGGGAGGGGGGTTGATTTTGATTTAAACCCATAAAGTCTGGATGTGCAATGTACAGCTATTAATAATTAGGTAGACGACATCTCTGATAATTACA
>JAGDYQ010000017.1:9363146-9374489 GCA_021962125.1 Bulinus truncatus | reverse complement strand
GACGTACTCCATTATGGCTCTATAGATCCTCTTGTCCACTCGAAAACAACGTAAGCATCAGCTTCTGGAATGGTCGCCAGCGTCTTGCCGTAGTTCTGGGGGAACTGGGACCTGGTATGTCGTGGTCAAACCACTGGAAATGTTTTATGAAATAAACAAAAAGTGTTAACAAATAGATAAATAAATAAGAACAAAAATTATTCCTTACAGCTATATACAGACATACAAACAAACATACAAACACTATCAAAGACTCACACAAAACCAGCACACACTGAGCAGGTTGTAGTTGTTGGGCGACACCTGGGTAAATGTACCTGTCTTCCCCCTCCCTCCCTCCTCCCCACAGAGCATCAGATTTGATTGGGATTGTTATAAATTTGTTCAGGACCGTAGCCAGTGTAGTTAGGCGCTCTAGGCGATTTGCCTTGTTCGACCAACCACGAGAGCGACTTGAAGAAAGGCATAACAGTGCTGACCCGGACTCAAATGACACAGTGTATAAGTAATGACACACACGAATGAGTTGTTGTATATGTAATGACACACACGAATGAGTTGTTGTACTATGTAATGACACACACCGAATGAGTTGTTGTATATGTAATGACACACACGAATGAGTTGTTGGCATAGTAATGACACACACGAATGAGTTGTTGTATATGTAATAACATACATGATGAATGACACGGTGTATGTGTAATAACACACACGAATGACATGAGATGCATATCAACGACACACACACACACACAAAATGACATGGTGTAATGACACATAAATGACAACGGGCAAACGTCACCTCTCTTCCATTCAGTCTGATCGTCGATGATGTCATTCCTCAGTTTCTCGAAACATTGAAAGTCGAGTGGCCAGTCGGTTGATGTCCCCAGCCCTACATCCGGGATCAGGGGTAGGGCTTCTTGACCTCACTCTTCTGAAGGGACGTGTTACCCTGATGACGTAGTAGGAGGAGGGAGTGGGAGAGGAAACAGTTATGGCTGACCAGTTGGAGGCAGTAGTGCATTCAAGTTAACTATAACAAAAAAACATGTGTTGTTATATATGACGTCAGCATGGTCAGTCGAGTAATGAGGTGACCTTGATGAAGAAGTCCAGCTCATCCTGGAGAACGTGTTTCTGCTGCTGCTCCAGCTTCAGGGTAAGATTTGGAAGGAGAGTAGAAGTTTTTCGGCTCAAATATACCTGGGCAGAAATAGGGCAAATTATGAACACGTGACACATAGAGGGCTCAGCTACTTTTTAAACGAAGACGACGGTTCGGTCTACCACCCGACGTCATGATTACCAGAAATGGAACGAGAACAACCCAGATCTGGGGGTGGATTTGCAGGTCACGTTTGCTCATTCAGTCATAAATTTCATACCAGTTTTTTGACCTCTTCACAGATTCTTTTAATGACCTCTTTATATCTTTAATGGTCTCTTTATATCGTTAATGACCTCTTTTATATTTTTAATATCATCTTTAGAATATCGTTAATGGCCACTTTATATCTTTTATGACCTCTTTTATGATTCTTTAATAACCTCTTCTATATCTTTAATGACCTCGTTTTATCCTTTAATGACCTCTTCATACCTTTAATGACCTTTCTTTATATTTACCTACCTTTTATATCTTGATAATAAATTCTTTATATCCTTAACTACTTCTTCATATCTTTTAATTACCTTTTATATCTTTAATGGATCTCTTCACATTCTTAATGACCTTCTTATGATTTTTAATGGCCTCTTTATATTTTCAATGACCTTCTTTATAATTTCACGGACATCCCTGCAAATGGATTACACCTATAGGAAAGAACCCACCACATGCAACCTGATGAGTAAAAACCTCCGGCTTCAACTCATCATTTCAAAGGTCACTTCTGTTCGTCTCCCACCCCATTTCCTCCTTACCTTAACCTTCTTCCTTGGAGTGCTGATTATTTAATCGCAGCTTAAGGAATCCAAACAGAGATACACGATTCAACTTACCATATATATTTATTGAATGGTTACGATTGTCTCTTTCCTTACGTCATTCTAATTACGTCATTGTAAAAAACATAAACGGATTGCATTTAGTCTAATGCTGCCATAATGGTCACTGATGTCAGCTAAAATGTCAATGTCTATGAGTTGCACCACCAGTCCATCCATAGCTGTGCTCATCCTGGAATGTCAGCGCCTCTAGTATATTGTTGATTCTCTTCCTTAGGATAGTGTCAGGCAGACTTCTCTTTAATGAGTACACAAACACCTGTACAGAATATACAGTACACAAAAACCAGTAAAGAATATACAGTACAGTCATACAGTACACAAACACATGTACAGGATATACAGTACAGTCATACAGTACACAAACACCTGTACAGAATATACAGTACACAAAAATCTGTACAGAATATACAGTACACAAACACCTGTACATAATATACAGTACAGTCATACAGTACACAAACAGCTGTACAGAATATACAGTACAGTCATACAGTACACAAACACCTGTACATAATATACAGTACAGTCATACAGTACACAAACAGCTGTACAGAATATACAGTACAGTCACAGGGTGTACATAAACATACATTCAGGTTTCATTAACCTGACAAAAAAAAGAGACTTGAAACTGACCCCTAGAAATGCCTCTCGAGTGAGTACTGGTACATCGAGTTCACCACCGACATGTCCGCCAGGACGAAGAACAAGATGGCGCCCTCATAGCAGCCGGCTGAACCCGTCCCTGGTTTTTCAATGTCGATGGCCGTCTTGGACGCCAGGTCCAGTTTGTACGTCACCTGTGGAGGACACCTGTCGTGCGCAGACAACATAAGCGTAACATAACGAGTGGAAAAACAATAAATGACCAAAATCATTATTTTTAGATCTGTGTGCATAAAATGATTTAAGAAAAACAAACAGACCAACAAACAGACCAACAAACAGACCAACAAACAGACCAACAAACAGACCATCAAACAGACCAATAGACCAACAAACAGATCAACAGACCAACAAACAGACCAACAAACAGACCATCAAACAGACCAACAGACCAACAAACAGACCAACGAACAGACCAAATAAAACACAAAATTACAAAACATTACTAAATTATGACCAATGACACTAATGCCTATTTTTAAAAGCATTGTAAAGTTATTTGCGGATACTCAGTATCACATCGAACGTAAAGTTCAGCTGAGCTAAAATAAGAGCAATCGGAAGATTGCGTGGACATACTCACTCAAGTACTTGGTCTATGGACTCAGAAAGTCCACTTGATACCGTTGTCCATTATGTGCCTTAAGATCGCCCAAGTTCTCTGAGCAAGTGAGTCCTCCAGGTCTTAGCAGCAGTTTCTTGTTGAAGCTGTAGTGTGTGTGTGTGTGTGTGTGTGGGATGTGTGGGTGTGGGGTAACAATATATGGGTGGGGTTAAGAAAGAAACATGTGGTCGACAATAACATGGAGCATATTTGTCATTCATTTAACATAAACAAGGTCTCACTAGTGACCATTCATAACTGACCCAAGTCCACCCAGCTGTTGCATGGGCAATTCCGGCACTGTTGGGGGCTACCCATCGCACTAACAGCACCTGCAGCAGACCCACCAAAATCCACACTCAATAGGTCACACCTAGGGGACCACCCAACAGATCCACTGAATAGACCTTACTAATAGACCCATAAGAATCAAAGAGACATCTGTGCACACGGAAAGAGTGCACTTTAATGACGCCATGCGGCGCTTTTTCCTTTGAAAAAGGTTTGCTCAGCAGTAGCAGTTGCTACAACCCCAACCTCCCATCCCTTTCCCTTGTTCGCCATATTGGGTTAAAGTTGTTATCCTGCCATTATTTGTGACGGATACCTGAGCGGTGTAGATACTGACTGTCGACCTGAGAGTCCGCCGGATCCTCAGGTAGACTGAAAGGAATTTTTCCGGTGAAATGGAGTGGTAAGTCAGGCGGAAATCCACCCAGTCCCACAAGTTTCACCCGATCCCACAAGTTCACCCAGGTCCCACAAGTTCAATCCCAGCTGAAAATGGAAAATACCTGACTTTGTAAGTTGTGTAAGTAAAGGCGACTGGGCAAAGCGCAACCACACAGTCCCTTTCATAGTCGAGGTTATAGAAACAGATGAATTCTACACTTCATCTGCTCCCGATGGCTCTTTCAGGGCTATGTGAACTTTTTACTTTTACTTTATTACTTACTAAAGCTGAAAACAAAATTATAGGAGGAAGAACGACAGAGTGGGAAGCCAACCAGACCGAAGAGGGAATGAACTAAACAACGAGAATCTGACTACTACATCCGAGACATCGAATACAACAGAAAATCAGGCTTTACATAAGAAAAACAAAAAACCACTATATCATAAAAAACACAAATAGACTCAAAAGGATTTGACCTCGCCTCTTTAACCGCACCTCCTCTCTGCTCCTCCAACTCTTCTTCTCATCCAGCTGGACACTCAGCAACTGATCCTCCAGTCCCTGAGGGAGATAATGCACGCTTGTTATCTTCATTTTTAATTCTATTGGAAATAGTTGGTGACAGAAAGAGTTTATTATATTTCTTGGACATTTCAAACAGGTAAAAACAATATGAACTTTGACTCAATCATTTAATTTACTTAGAAGAAAATAAAAAAGTTCGTACTACCAATATGGCTTTTTTTTCCCAACCCCGCCATCACATTCACCAGATTTGAGACTATCGCGTGTTACGGGGTGCAACATTATTTACCATCTTTTCGCAATATATAATGCTGTATTCCACCTCTCCACCTAATAACTTCAGGGTTGTCCCTAAATCTATCTAGAATTGAAAGAGGGCACCGACATTTGTCTGGGGGTGGCAAAGATTCCAAATGTCAGAGAATAGACCTGGCTATGGAACAGGCGACATTCCAACTTCACATGACCCCGATGATCTGTATAGGCGTTAAGGATATAACTCCTGGACCAACTGATGTGCGCATCTCTCCAGAAGCTTTGACAAGTCTACTTTGACCAATTAACAGCCAATATGTGATTCAACAGCAACAGTAGCGCATCATACTAAACTAGTTACTGGGGCCCCATTTAGGTAGGCTCTTAAAGCCTCAGCCCCCTGCAAATGCCCCTTACTAGCTGCCACGGCGCATTGCCAACGTATACTCTAGATTGTAATCTATCCGATGACAACAATAACACAACCATAATGATTTTCGCTTACGCCCAGCCGAAATCCGTGAGACGCCAACTATTCACCAGTATAAGTGATCCAACGTACCATCGGTGTGACCGTGTAATTGATCACCATGGCTTTCACTGAAGACATTCAGTCCGAATTGGGGCTGGAGAGTTTCGTGTTGAGGTACAGACGGAAGTTTTTGTCGTAATCAAACCTCTTTATTTTGATCATGATCTCGTCTCAAAAGCTCGGCAACCATCGACATGGGAAAGAAGTCAATATATATATATATATATATATATATATATATATATATATATATATATTTTTCATACATACATATTAAAACAATATTAATTACACGAAACGACATTGCATCATGTCAAATTTTAATTATTCGGTTTTAGACTTTTGTAACCGGACCTGATGCTGTGCACGAAAAAGAAAAAAAAAATGCACAAGTATTTGAGTTGATCGTGCTTGCGTCTAACTGGCAATGACGGGGTGTAAGATACGGGGCTATGTGTGCGGACTGGACGTATTGCTGACTGAAAAACGAGTGGACGTATTAATGGAGATACCTTTCCCCGTCCGCCTAAAGTGCACGCTGAGGAAGTTCTTTTAATCAGATTAAAGTGTCACCTCCTGTATTTCAAAGTAATTGCTGAGAACTATGTTGGTGGCAGGTAGGTGGCGTTCAATGATAGGGGACTTCACGCGACACTTTTTCATTCTCATAATTTGTTGCAGGAGCCCAAAAAGGCCCGCTGTACGAGGGGGGGGGGCCTGCAAAACCATCGTCACATCTCTGGTCATGTTGACCGTTTTTGTAACTGGTCAGCTGAGCCTACGTTGACCTATTTTCATTTGTGCGTAACGACACATTAATACAGCCATATTTCTTATTCATGGGGTCAGTGGGGCGGGCTCAGTGCAGGACTCACTAATTACCTTTGACGTTTTTCCTCCAGGACAAATATTGTCTATGACCGGGTCAACGTACTGGTCCACGTCCGTGAACAGGAAAGGGAAGCCATAGTTGACGGACATCTCCAGCTGTTTGAGGAAGTCCTCGTCATTGAACGTACAGCACTGGGGATAGACAGACATTATTGGTGGGGGGGTACATTTAATGAGTAGATAGACGTGGTCTATAAATCGAAATAGATACTATAGACTATGTCTGGATAGACTAGATAAGATAGACTGGGACAGTGGTGGCGAACCTATGGCACGTGTGCCACAGTGGGCACGCAGGGCCTCATCAGTCGGTACGCGACAAAAATATCACTTCCTTTTAATTCTAATTGGAGTGTTGGTACTCTGCTCTAAAGAAGTGTTGTTCTTTGGTTGAATGTTGGTAACGCGTCCTCAAATTTTCTTAAAAAGGGACATCGATTACATAGACTAAACATTTGATGACTGTAACTAAGGGCGCCAGACAGGGAGATATACAGACAGGAGATATATATACAGGGAGATATACAGACAGGGAGACATACAGACAGGGAGAAATGACTAGTTTGCAAGAAGTGTATTTTTTTTAATGATTACCCCCACACAGTGTTTACCTGCAGATTGACTTTACCTGCAGATTGTATTTTATCTGCAGATTGTATGTGT
The DNA here is from genome assembly GCA_021962125.1 of Bulinus truncatus. Lineage (NCBI taxonomy): Eukaryota > Metazoa > Mollusca > Gastropoda > Planorbidae > Bulinus > Bulinus truncatus. The sequence continues at coordinate 9,367,661 of JAGDYQ010000017.1, read as the reverse complement.
TTACCTTCAGATTGTGTTTACCTGCAGATTGTATGCGTTTACCGTCAGATTGTGTTTACCTGCAGATTGTATGTGTTTACCTTCAGGTTGTGTTTACCTTCAGATTGTGTTTACCTTCAGGTTGTGTTTACCCTCAGATAGTGTTTACCTGCACATTGTGTTACCTTCAGATTGTGCTTACCTTCTAGGTTGTGTTTACCTTCAGATAGAGTGTTTACCTGCAGATTGTGTTTACCTGCAGATTGTGTTTACCTTCAGATTGTGTTTACCTTCAGATTGTGTTTACCTTCAGGTTGTGTTTACCTTCAGATTGTGTTTACCTTCAGGTTGTGTTTACCTTCAGATTGTGCTAACCTTCAGGTTGTGTTTACCTTCAGATTGTGTTTACCCTCCGATTGTGTTTACCCTCAGGTTGTGTTTACCTTCAGATTGTGTTTACCCTCAGATTGTGTTTACCTTCAGGTTGTGTTTACCATCAGGTCGTGTTTACCTTCAGATTGTGTTAACCTTTAGGTCGTGTTTACCTTCAGATTGTGTTTCTCTTCCCTTTTCTTGATCCAGTTCAAGGCCTGCTGCTGAGGGTCACTCTACAGGGGGAACCGGCTGGCCCTCATGGTCGCGGTATACCGTTCTGTACCGACAGCTCGTCCGGTGGTAGTCCTTCTGACGACCACCTGAATAGGAGGGGGAAGGGGTAGAAACAGTAGTGTACAATCATTCCGGCGATAAGTTGGAAGGTCAGTGAGTCATGAACGTTGAGTCAGTAAATGTGTTCAAAACGCCACTTGGTGCTACTATACGCCACTTGGTGCTACTATACGCCAATTGGTGCTACTATAGTCACTTGGTGCTACTATACGCCACTTTGTGCTACCATCTCAGTAAGTACACAGAAGAACACGTCATCTCAAGTACACCGACTACATGTCGTTCACATAATGTACCCATATTGCAAAAATAATGTGCACATAGCGGGGTGGATCTGCTAATCCGCTAATCCATAAAGTAAAGTCAATGTTAAAGATAAAGATTAAAGTAAAGGTCAAGTGAACCTATTTGCTAATTTCCACATCTGTGGTCAGCAGCTCTTCAATTCGGTACGGGCTACTCAGTGGAATCTCCTTCGCCCTGAGATCACTCACCCAGACTAGGGTCATCATTTCCATGCCTGAGTGGTCATCAAAACAAACAAATACAGTGGCCCTCCGAAAAACAAAACAAAAACACCTGTATGGGGGCCCGCAAAAGCCCCCCGCCCCCCCCCCACAAAATGATTCAAGGGATCAAATTATGAGATTATGTCACAGGTGTTTACGGGTCTATCGAAAATGCCTCCCTACCTGTACTCGTAACTGAATGCGCCCACGTAGGGTTAAAAAGGCGGCGCTGACGATGAGTCGCCTAGCAACCCGTTTCCGGCTTCCTCTTCAGCTCGTCCAGATCTTTCAACCATCTGAAAAAAAGTTCACGTGGAAATTCTTGGTCATTTAATGACAGTGACATTAATAATGGAGGACGTCACTAAAGAACTCGTTCTTAAACAAAGGGTCAGAGGCAGTTCAAAGTGACTATGATCAATTTTGAAGACAAAGCGCATCTCGTTTAGTCCAGACGTAACATTTGAATACAATCAGGTACAAAACCTGTATTTGTCAGAAAATTATCAGGCTAAAAGCTTTGGCTCACTGAAGAGACTATGCAAAAGCTGATACGGTTATAAGAGAACACTGGATAACCGACAAACGATGACTTTGACACAGGATGTCGATGTAATAATAATTATAGGAGAGTCTGGATATTCGGCACAAAGATTACTGACACAATATATAAATGTAGTAGCCAGATAATTCGTAGAAAATACATACATGTTTAAAATATCTGGCTCGATGAAATCTATACAAAGTTGTTTTGTTTATTTACAGTTATATATATATAATTATTGATGAGTGTTATAATGGACAGCTTGTTATTTGTAGGATAGCTGTCAGCTGATTGATACATTCAAGTTTTGTATCGTAGCCAGTCCATACGGAGTTTTCTCCCATGACACCAGAGATTACGTAAACAAAAGTGGCCAACACAGGACAGAGTCAACAATAGACGATGGAAAGAACTTAGTATCAGGGCCTTTATTTGGTTTTCGGGCACTCTAGGGAGAGATTCTCAGATACACGGAGCCCTTGGCATAAGTACTTGTCGGGGCTCCTGATAGCATCAGATTTTATAAGAATCTTTATTAGAAGGGGGCCCTTAGAAATTGAGGCCCGTATTCAATTGGGGCCCTAACTTGCCTGTCTGTAACAGCCCCTCCCCCTCATCCCAACAGCTATGTAATATTCTTCCAGCTACGACAACACTTATTTAACATTCTTCCAGCTACGCCAACAGCTACCCGACATTCTCCCATTAGCCGTTCACGCCGACCAGCTACCTGGACATCCTCAGAGCTCAGGTCGTTGATGAGTTTGTCGGCCGCGATCAGCCGCCTCCCTCCATCACCCTCGTCTCCTCCTCCAGCCGCTGCCTCTCCAGCATGGCCATCTCGTACTTCAGGTTCAGGTTCTCGATAAGGTCCTCCAGTTTGGCCACCTGCTTGTTGATCTTGTCCAGGCCTCGCTTCAGTTCGTAGAAGTTCTTCTCCAGGGTCGCCACCTGGTGAGAGGGGGAGGGGAGGAGGTGGGGGTGGTACTCAACAGAACATTCAGCGCGCGTTCAGTTGACTTTCATACCGACCCCCCTTGTTGTTCATCTTTGTCATTTCACATTCTAAAACGTGCGAACCATTGGCCCAGTTTGATCCCCATTAACCCATCAGGGCTGGGTGTGTAGGTGTCGGGCAACAATTCATCCCAGCTCTGATTGTTATTTCCTCATGATCTTTTTCTTATTTATTTCTACACGGATTTCTCCGCAGCGAATGTATTAATCAATATCAAACATTACTGTAAACCCTTCTAGCAGCCTAAATAGTGATGTTTTTTAATTCACACAAAGGAAATAAACAACACCTCACTATCGATTAGGATATTGGTGGTGGGAGGGGGAGGAATGGTGTTAAATGACATGCCTATTTCTTGACATTATGGTACTCCCCCGTGTTAAATGACATGTCTTTACTTGACATTATGGTACTCCCCCGTGTTAAATGACATGTCTTTACTTGACATTATGGTACTCCCCGTGTTAAATGACATGTCTTTACTTTGACATTATAGTACTGCCCCGTGTTAAGTGACATGTCTTTACTAGACATTATAGTACTTCCCTGTGTTAAATGACATGTCTTTACTTGACATTATAGTACTCCCCGGTGTTAAATGACATGTCTTAACTTCTGACTCCCGTGTTAAATGACATTCTATACTTGAGCATTATAGTACTCCCGGTGTTAAATGACATGTCTTTACTTGACATTATAATACTCCCCCTTACTCCCCACACACACACACAACCATTTAACGTTTAATAAAAAAGGTTGTTTTTCAATATCTTCTTGTGTAGTAAACAATGTTGACATTCAGTTGGGTAAGAAGGGCACTGTGAGTTGAAAGGGGGCATAAGGCGTCGAACCATGGAGGGGCCCCGACAGGGCGATATTAAACGTCTGGGCAGTTATCAGATAGGTCATTCAAAAAAATATGGAACTCTCCCCAGGCGACACAATAGAGAACTACGGCGGCTCTGTTGACATTGTCTACCGAGTCGGCGACCCTCCCACAGTTTCAGAGAAGACAATTTAGTGTGTTTTTTTTAAAATGTCCACTCAACCTTGTCTCTCTTTGGGTTTGATCTCCTGAACACAGCACAGTAGCCCATGACGGCGATGACGAACTTCGCGAGACCTGCGCCAGCCTTGGAGATGAGCGACATCTGCTGGATTTGGTGACATTGATGTCCTGCAGCCTGGCTGGGAGAGGACAGGAGAGGACATACATGCAACATCTCTTATTATGTATACTAGTATAGCACACAAATAATAGTAACCTGTGCATCGGATAACAAAACATTAACAAAAGAGGCAGGCAATGCCCCAGTAATTGGCAGCAGTAAAATGGTCTGCGCGCTAATTGGCAAGTTTGACGCACGGCAGCAAAAATAATCACATGTAGCAGATAAAGATGAGAAGCGAAAAAATTATCAAAAACATCGGGTGTCAGAGTTTTAAATGTAAGTTTAAATTTGATAGTTTGTGCCATTTTCGAGCTACCTGCCGGTTACGATTTGTGACTTTTGAAAAAGAAAACCAAGAACTTGGACAATCTGCCGTTTGTATTTTTTAATTTTTTTTTTACCTTTGACAGTTTGCGTCTGGCGGGTGGTGATAAAAAGAAACCACGTCCAGTTCCTTCAGCTGCCTCAGGAAACTGGGGTCAGACATCATCCCCTTGGCCGACTTCCAGGAGATCTCCTTCACACCCTTCAGGACCGCGATACACTCGCACACCGTCTGAACCGGGGCGGCTTGGCGAATGACCTGACACAAGAAACACAGACGAATGAAACAAAACGGTATAG
>JAGDYQ010000017.1:9336215-9362646 GCA_021962125.1 Bulinus truncatus | reverse complement strand
AAATAAATATGACTAAGCTATTCTTACAAACATAGTTATGTAAATGGATGTAGATTGAGTCAGAGATTTGTTTGTTTTGTCAGCTTTTTTGTGATTTCTCACCTAGATCTTTGTCTGATATTGCAGTCTGAATGCGTGTCTGTCTTAGATATATTTCAGCCAGCCCATTCCCTCTGTTTATAATAAAAGTTGTTTACTGTCTGTCTGACTTTGTGAACATCTCAATAAGTTAGTTATCTGTCTGGGTTTTGTATATCTCCCATATCCATTATCTTTCTGTCAGTATGATGCCTTTGAATGTCTGGCTAAAGGTTTGGTCGATCGTCCGTCTGTCGGTCTGTCTGTGTGACTATTTACTAATTACCCATCTGCCAGTATTCTGGAATGATTGTACGTCTGCCAATCTCACTGATACATGTCTGTTGTATGCCTGTCAAATCTCACTGATAAACATCTGTTGTATGTGTCAAATCTCACTGATAAATATCTGTTGTATGTCTGTCAAATCTCACTGATAAATATCTGTTGTATGCCTGTCAAATCTCACTGATAAATATATGTTGTATGCCTGTCAAATCTCAACTGATAAATATCATGTTGTATGCCTGTCAGATCTCACTGATAAATATATGTTGTATGCCTGTCAAATCTCAATTGTATAAATATCTGTTGTATGTCTGTCAAATCTCACTGATAAAGTATCTGTTGCGTGTCTGTCAAATCTCACCGATAAATATCTGTTGTATGTCTGTCAAATCTCACTGATAAATATCTGTTGTATGTCTGTCAAATCTCACTGATAAACATCTGTTGTATGTCTGTCAAATCTCACTGATAAATATCTGTTGTATGTCTGTCAAATCTCACTGATAAAGATATATGTTGTATGCCTGTCAAATTTCACTGATAATATATCAAAAGGGGTTGTAGGTCTGTCAAATCTCACTGATAAATATCTGTTGTATGTCAAAGCATGGCTGTTTTCCTGTCTATTGAACTTTCTCCAAGTCTGTCGGTCTGCATTTCTAAGCCTGTCCGATTGCCTTTGAAGTGAGCTCTCTCAAAGATGAAAGGTCTGTAGTCTTTGTATGTCATAGCCTGTCTGTTTGCCTGTTTATTAATTAAACTATCTCACGGATGGCATGTCTGTCAAATGTCATATGCCTGTTTAAAAAAAAATAATTAAAAAAACAAAAAACATCACACCTGATGGGTGGTGGCTGACCACACGGGTTGGCTGAGTACTTCGCCCATGAACTGCCTGTGCGACCCCCAAGGGTCGGCGTAGTAGGACACGGGCTTCGGCCTGGTGTCGTACATCCTCGAGTTGGGCCTGTACACAACCGGGTTGTCCGCGTAATGCGTGGTATGGTGTACACCAGAGGCTTCGATGGAAGAGCAGCGCTGTGGGGTTGGCTGTAGATCAGGTGGTTGTCCTCCTGCTCCGTGGGGTTGGCTGTAGATCAGGTGGTTGTCCTCCTGCCTGTGGGGTTGGCTGGGATCAGGTGGTTGCGCGTCACGCCCGTGCTCCCCCCGGTGCTGATGGTGGTGATTGGTGATACCTTCACCTCCACCGGGATGGTCTTGACCAATGTTGATTTCCGGGTCGAGCACCGTATGGGTGTTCGTCGACAACACGTAAGGGTACTGCGATACCTCGGTCTCTATGACGTACTCGTCCCTCTGTTCTTCACGACTTTGTAATCGATATCGTCCATGGGCTGCTTCTTCTTCGATGACCCCTGCCTCGCTTGAAAGAGGGAGCTTGTGATGACCCTTGTCGCCTTTGGAAGACTTGTCCCGGGGGTGAGGGTGGTGCTTAGCCGACCCCGCGCGAGCGTGCTGCCTGCTCGCGCCCGTTGCACTGAGCGTCACGGCTCCGTTGGGCTTCACCCGCCGTTGGCCAGGCTCCTTTCGTTGAAGATTTCAGCCATATGCCTGTTCGGGTTCGCTTTGTTTTGCGCGTTCCGCTGTTTCATCGTCCAGTTTTCACCGTCTTCCTTCGACCTCCTTGACCGTGGGCTAATCCAGCTGGATCTGGTCGAACAGGGACGTGATCTGCGCCGTCCGCTTCCGGGTGCCGCACCGGAACGCCAGGATGTGGAATCGGTTCACACTGTCCTCGAGCACGACCATGACGCAGCTCGGCGCCTCGGAAAGTTTCGTCACGGTCTTGACCTCTGCAGGGCGTAGGAGACCGACTTGCTCTCCTGGAGAAATCTGGACTGTGTATGAGCTTCAGCCCGGCCCCGCCCAGCTTGAGCTTTCTCTTCTTGCCGGTTTGGTCCTTGGCGGCCGCCGCTACCGTCATCATGAAGTCGTCGTTGATGATGTCCTTGAGCCAGGTGCCAAGGTGAATGACCTTTTTGACGATCTCACTTTTCGACATGGCGCCTGGTCGTGAGGTCAAAGGTTAAAGTTTGTTTCTGGAAAGTTCAACCAGTGTAGGTTATGTTTTTTTTTTTTAAAAAAATGTAGATTATTACGTCATTGTTAATTGATCCGTTTACAGCTCCCCAGTGAGAAAAAGGAAAAGATAAATGCAAAATTAATAAAATAAATAATGTCTAGAATAGGTAATAGGATACAAAAAAATGATAACCGTTTTTTTTTTATTAGTATCAGTGAATCTTAGCTTGTATTTAGATGACATAATTAGAATGACTCATGTACCTTCTAACTTTGTGCTAATACAGAAACTATTTTCACATTATTTCTTGTTACATTTTTTTTTTCGCCTCTCTTTTTTATGTAGGAACTGCTACACAATTATTGTAAAAATGTGCGTGTTTATAAAATTAGATTATTTTCCTCATCGTATAATTCACCCGTGTCATTCACGCGTATCATTCACGTGGATCTTTATCATGTATCCTTCTCGCGTGTATCCTTCGCGTGCATCCTTCGCGCGCATCCTTCGTGTAAGGTATCCCTCGTGCGCATCGTCCACAATACACCGCTGGCGGTAGCTAATGGCCTTTAACGGTTTGTGTGCTGTGTGTGTGTGTGAGAGTGTTTTTTTGTTTGTTTACATAGCAATATTCGTTGACTTAGGAAGCACAGAGCCCCCCCCCCCCCCCCCTTGTAGGAGTGTGTCATAGGGGTCCCTAGATTTTCCTGCTGCTTCCCTGATAGAGTAATTCACACAAGTGGGTCGAGCACATACGTTAACGCGAGAACCTCAAAACTCGACCAACCCCCCCCAACCCCCACCCTCTCATAACCCCTTCCCCCACCCAAACATAAGAGAAACTTCCAACTACCTGGAATCTTTTGTTAATAAGTGTCCGTGATAATAGTCATCTAATACCAGGCAGCCAAAATCGATCCATTAAATTAGTTTTAAACATTTACAAAACATACCTATCCATGTTGCCTACATCAACATAACCGATAACAGACACACAGTTACGTACACTAACAAATATATAGTTAAGTGATCACACTTACATACACTAACAAATATATAGTTAAGTGATCACACTTACATACACTAACAAATATATAGTTAAGTGATCACACTTACATACACTAACAAATATATAGTTAAGTGATCACACTTACATACACTAACAAATGTATAGTTAAGTGATCACACTTACATACACTAACAAATATATAGTTAAGTGATCACACTTACATACACTAACAAATATATAGTTAAGTGATCCGCAGAAGAAAAAAAAATAAATGGACGTATTGATTATTCCTAGTGAACGAACGATTGGAATGGCGGTATCGATTCTTTTGCCGTCTCTTTTGATTAGTATCGATTTTTCGTTGAAATTCATTCAATCTGTGCTCGCCTTGACACGGTTTGATTTTCGATACCATGTCGCTGGCGGTATAAAAATTATTTCGGAGAAAGTTTCTCTAAAAGATGATTTTCCTTGAATACATGTAATGACTGTGATCTCCCTTGAATACATGTAATGACTGTGATCTCCCTTGAATACATGTAATGACTGTGATCTCCCTTGAATACATGTAATGACTGTGATCTCCCTTGAATACATGTAATGACTGTGATCTCCCTTGAATACATGTAATGACTGTGATCTCCCTTGAATACATGTAATGACTGTGATCTCCCTTGAATAGATGTAATGACTGTGATTTATAACGAACTGAAGACACTATAATTTGTCTATGTATTATTAAATGTCATTTAAATACCCAAAAAAACTGAACGGTAGAGTCGGTTTGGTAGGTCAAACGGAACCCAGTACCTTCATGTTGCGACGGCCTAAGTAGGGGATTTGGTGCAGCCAGGGCCGCAGTCATTCACTTTAACACCCCCCTCCCCACACACACCTTTCCCCTTCCATTTATCACTGTCAGACGGTCTTATTTATTTAGGGCTGTTAAGGGGCTGACCCTACATAATCTTGGGCCCCAGACATACTCCACACAAGGCCCCCAACGGTAAATTCATCATATAGTTATTTACTGTACCCGACGGGGGCATATTATAGTAGGGGCACCCTGGCAAAGGTGGCGACGACCCTGGTCTCCAGCACCTGTAAGGATGAGAAGTCCACCCCTGGATCCAACATCCAGCACCTGTAAGGATGAGAAGTCCACCTCTAGATCCAATATCCAGCCCACATTTAACGTGAGGAAAGTTCTGCAGCGATTTTAGTATTATTTTATTTTTATATTCCTGACCCCAGTGTAGCCATGACAACAGATAGGTGACAGTGTCTTCTGGGATTCGGTCTCATAACATACAGAAAGCTGAGTCATCAAAAGCCACCAGAGGTTAGATAAATACAAAATAAAAAAAATATAAACAACATAACTCAACCCAAAGACGACACACACAAACAAACCTGCTGTCCTAACTAGAAATGGTCAGTGGTAAACTATTAGTCAGAAAATATCGCTTGTTGACAAATAAAAAGGTTTTGAAAGGTAAACAAACTTTCCACCTGGTCAATTAATCCCTTTTTGCTAAAGAATTTTAGGACACGCTGACGCAATGACCTTGACATTATGACCCGCAGACGTAATAAACACACGTCTGTCAGTCAGCCTGGCCATCAGTCATAAACACACACACTCCATTTTTGAAACAGGAAAAAAAAAAATAATACTTTAAAACATTTCTCGCATCAAATTTATTAAAAAATATGAATTAATTCAACACAACTTTCCAACCTATTCATCAACCTACCTCCCCCACCCCAACTCACCCCCACCACAGTGTTACATGGAGTCAACGTAAAGGTATTAAAGTTTACAGGCGCATGGAATTAGCATGCAGGTATTCTAGACCGAGGTCTGCTATTGGTCAACTTATTTTATGTTAATATGCATGAAGGTGGAATAACAATATTTCCGCTGAAAATTAAGGATGTGCAGTATATGTATGGGGGAGGGGGGAATGTGCAGCAACTGTATGGGGGGGGGGGGTAAACGTGAAAGTATGGGGGGTGGGGGATTTTTATTTTGACTGGTCTCTTGGCTGTGGCATGACACGACGACACACATGGATGATCATAGAGGAGCACAACATGCACCTGGCGTACACTAACGTGCAATAACACAATTCAATTATTGTTACAAACATATAGGCACACAGAATTCCCAATACACACACAAGCACACACACACACACACACACAGACAGACTTATTGAAGATAACTCTAACCCTATTAACACACACAGACCTTCCAACAAACAGAGACCTTCCAACACACACAGACCTTCCCAGACACACACATACCTTACCAGACACACACATACCTTCCCAGACACTCACAGACCTTCCCCCCCCACACAGACCTTCACCCCTCCCCCACACACAGAGACCTTCCAACACACACACACACACACAGACCTTCCCACACACACATACCTTCCAACACGTACACAGACCTTCCAACACACACATACCTTCTCACACATACGCAGAACTTCCAACACACACAGAGACCTTCCAATACACACAGATACCTTCCAACACACACACACACAGACCTTCCAACACACACACAGACCTTTCAACACACACACAGACCTTCCAACACACACACACACACAAACCTTCCAACACACACACACACACACAGACCTTCCAACACACACACAGAACTTCCAACACACACACAGACCTTCCACACACACAGACCTTCCAACACACACAGACCTTCCCACACACACAGACCTTCCCACACACACAGACCTTCCAACACACACAGACCTTCCCACACACACAGACCTTCCAACACACACACAGAACTTCCAACACACACACAGACCTTCCAACACACACAGAAAAAAGGATTTAATCAAATTATCTTCACACCAATCAACTTGAAAATATATCTTTTGGTAAAGTCTCCCCTGGTATAGTCTATATAGACTACCCTATTACCAGAGCTCCCTCCCCTTTTCCTTCTCCCTTCCAGTATTAATTTCTACAAATTTATTCCAAGATGGGGGTCTGATAGGGCTGTTTTGTCTCACCCCTCACTCACCCACCCCGCCTAGAATGCCTATATCCGTGGGCCTCGTGTGACCGGCTCTTGTCTTACATATACCACAGTCTTATACATACCACAGCCTTACATATACCACAGCCTTACATATACCACATCCTTACATATGCCACAGCCTTACATATGCCACAGCATTACATATACCACAGCCTTACATATACCACATCATTACATATACCACAGCCTTACATATACCACAGCCTTACATATGCCACATCCTTACATATACCACAGCATTACATATACCACAGCATTACATATACCACAGCATTACATATACCACAGCCTTACATATACCACAGCCTTACATATACCACAGCATTTCATATACCATAGCATTTCATATACCACAAAATTACATATACTACATCCTTACATATACCACAGCCTTACATATACCACAGCATTTCATATACCACAGAATTACATATACTACATCCTTACATATACCACAGCCTTACATATACCACAGCATTACATATACCACAGCCTTACATATGCCACAGCCTAACATTTCAAAATGGCTTTCTCACGACAAACACACACACACACACACTTGCTTTCAATGTTGTGCCACGAAAAAAAAATCAAATTGAGAAATTAAAACATGCCTATTTATAAAAAAAAAAATGGAAACTTACAAGTCAACCAATGAAAACACTCGTAAAATATTTTCACGTTTTTTCCCCTTAGAGAACAGAGAAAAGAGTTTATCAATGAAAATACACACACACTCACCCGTATAATCAAACATTCAAATGCAATCCTTTTCATTTTTTTTTATTTGTAGCGAGGGAATTTCTTTTCACAACCAACGGTTAAACTTTTTAATGTGCGGCATGACGGTGCCGCCCATCTGCTTAACCGGAAGTTTTCTAGGGGTGGTTTCATTTTTTTTTCCATACCCAACATAGTACATACACTACATGAACATAGTCCACTAACACTACTTTCTTAGCTTCGCACGGCGTAGTATCTATTGCCCTTCCCTCCCCCCTCACACACCCCCCACCAATCCCCGAAATTGTCTGCTGTATTGTAAAAAAAAAAAATAAGTTGTTCAGCACCCAGGTGACTGTAGATATACTATTTTTAATACCAAATTGAGCCCGAAACATAGGTTTCCCCCCCCCCCCCTTCTTTTATTATATTTAAAAAAAAACGTGTGTCTTGTCAGTGACAATGTTTAATAATGATAATAATACAGCGCTGAAAAGGGGAGGTAAGTCGGGTTAGAGGAGGAGAGCACACTCGCTTAGAGTTGTCGGACCGGTTTATCTGCCCATTTATATGCCGTGAGGGTTGAAAAATTATATATACATATATACATGCATGTGTAAAGATGTTTTTGTGTTGATTTAGTTACGACACCCCCCTCTCCTTCCACACCATTAAAACCTTCGCGACTGATAATATTACAGGCATTTCGCCAAAGGTGTGTGTGTGTGTGTGCGTGTGCGTGTGCGCGCGTGGGGTGTGTTAGCATAACGTGTCAACGTGTACAAACCGTCATAGATGCGCGAGCTCACACACACACACACACACACACACACACAATCACTAAGGTATGCTGGGTCATTGAGTGACACAGCTAGATGTATGTAAATCAGATTGTGTTATTACGGGATGGTGAAAAGTTTGGGTAATATGTACACACCAATTTTGACGAAGGATCGCTGTGCTATTGAGTGGCTCTGAGGCCAACACAGCTAGATGTGTTTAAAAAAAGATGTGTAAAAGGGTTTGGGTTAAAATGTACACACCAATTTTGACGAAAGATTCGTTGTGCTATTGAGTGACTTCGAAGCCACGCCGGCCCGTCATATTTGTGTCAATGAGCGTGTTATATTATGGGTTGGAGAAAGGTTGGGGTGGGGGGTGAAGTGAACGAACGCGTTCTGGTGTAAATGGCACCGGGCATGTTACAGGTCTCAAGAGAGTGGGGGGGGGGCCGATGAGAGATGGAGGTGAAGTCCGTTGGGCGCCGAGTGACTGTCGCATGCGGGGGCCGAGAGTTTGGTTCTGAATCTCCTATCGCCCCCCCCTCCCTTACCTTTGATGGTGGGGTGGTAGTGAGGTGGGAGACCTTTGGTAGTCGCGGGGCTTAGAGTGGCTGCCCTAGTCGTCAGCCCGTAAGACCGCCAACTCCCGACCATTTGAACGACACATTTTCTAAGATAACCTCACGTCGGCTTGGTTGAGGATTTTAGAGTGACAAGCCTTTTGTGCTGGCGATTGCCTCACGTCTGCCAATCTCCTTTGTCGTCTGCTGTAGAACCGTGTCACCGTGACATGCCCAGGCTGAATTTACCCACTGCTCGTAAAAAATTTTTTTTTTATTATATATATATATATATTTTAAATATTCTCCGAGGTGCAAATAGGTTGTAACCGTTTTAAAAGGCGTTGAGTCTATGCGACGTGACGTCATAGTGCATGTTGCAAGGACCAGCCAGAGCACTCATGTGTGTGAGCGTCAGTTTAAGTGAAGTAACGTAGAGATCAGTTCAGAAGTTGATATGCACTGTGTCGCGGATCAAGATGTAAACTCTTGATGTGTTGCATGACGTGTGTGTGTGTGTCTGTGTGTGTGTGTGAAGTCGACGAGATTATCAACAAACAGAATGTGAAACATATGGGACTGGAGGAATGGGAGGGGGGAGGGAGGAGTACGGCTAATGTTGGGCCCATGACAAACAACACCAAAATGGGGCCCCCCTCTGATCACTTCTCCCCAACCATTTATAAAAGATCCCTGTGCCCGACTGGGAAGGGAGGGGGGGCAGGAGACATCCTATAGATCCCATTCGACGGCCTTGCGTGGATTAACGGTTTTACTAGTGGTCAAAAACAAAGATCCGGCCCTCGAAATTATCAACAACAAAAAAACCCCGAACCGTTGTGTTGATTATAAATACCGTTATTAGATTATTTTTTTAGAAAAGAAAAACCGGTATTTGCAAACATTTGTAATAATTTCGGTATTTTCAGCTTTCGAAAAAATATAAATCATTTTTTTTTACCATCACTATGGTAACGTAAACAACAACCATAAAAGTAAAGACGAGTAAAGTTTCGCCCACAAATTTTCTACCTGAATGAACATGGGAGGCCCGAGGGGGGGTAGTCTCTCTGGGATTGGAACCCACCTTCTTGAACACTCATTAGCTAACCACAAAGCCCGCCTTCCTCCCAGCAGGGGAGACTAATGGGGAAATAGTTCATCTGAAACAAAGAGTTAATGGCCCAGTCAAAGATCAAAATTGTTCTCTTTGCGAACCGCCGAGCGCTTACACTAGTTCACTAGTTCATTGATGAGTTCTAAAATGAACATTAGTTCTTTTCTATTTTTGATCTTCTGTAAATGCGCTTCACGCGTCTCAGCTACCAAAAAAAAATCACAGTATAGAAATGACCACAGTATAGAGATGACCACAGTATAGAGATGACCACAGTATAGAAATGACCACAGTATAGAGATGACCACAGTATAGAAATGACCGCAGTATAGAGATGACCACAGTATAGAGATGACCACAGTATAGAGATGACCACAGTATAGAAATGACCGCAGTATAGAGATGACCACAGTATAGAGATGACCACAGTATAGAGATGACCGCTTGTACTTAAGATAACGGACAGTCAAAGGACTAAATGCTCTCTGCGAGCAGACAGGGGGAGATAATCAAAAGTTCATTTGGTCAATGAAGAGAGTGACTCCCCCTCTTGTGGAGAAAACAGGTTGGCACGTCATACATAGGACGGGGGGAAACAGCGTTCAGGACAAGGCAATTGACCGCTGAGATCAAGGCAGGTGGACACGGGACGTCAAGTGAGACACTTATATATGGGACGCACCCCCCCCCTACAGTCCATGCGGTGCACTGCGTGAATTTAGGGACTTAAGGGGAAGAGGAGATAGATAACTGGATGGCGAAATTGACCACTACTGTTGTTACTGCAACTGCACGAGTTAGTACCTGACTGTGAAGTCCACCAGATAGACTTTTGATGTGTTGCAAGGTGTAGTCGAGTTTATCAACGAACAACTCTGGGGGGTCGGGGTGGGGTGGGGAAGAGGAAACACAGCGACCGCCCTGCTAATCTTGGGGTCCCAGATAATCCCCATCATCTGAGGCCCCTCTGATCCCTCACACCCACCCATTGCTAAGTCACTTTATATAAGATTACTGTGCCCGACTGGGGAGGGGGGTGGATGTCCCTTACACCCATCTCTTCGGTCCTCCGTGGATGGGCATTTTCACAGCCTGCTCGGGCAGCGCATCCATCACAATTTATATAAAAACAATAATTTAAAGATACAATTTCAATTTACGCTAATAATACAAGATTCTAACCGCATTTCCTAACCTGTATATTGTATAACAGAACACGCTAAAGAGTATGTTGCAGCACAGTGAATTATTTAAAAGCTTTAACAATACACTTTTCTTTATTACGTCTGGATAAGGATTGTATGAATTAGTAGTGGCACTGTTTCCAGATTTGACAACATTTTTTTTTTCAAAGAGTTTTGTTGAATGCGTGTAACCAATGTAAAACGAGTAAAACGAAAACAAGCTGCCTAGAACTTCCCCCCGCCACCCCAACATTAAACTACAAGAGTTACTTCCTCCTGGTACTTAAAAATAAAAAAAAAAAGCCAACCATTTGTATATAATTAGCATCACGGTTCCCATGGCAACTGAAATGAGCGATGCTGCTCGTTAACGCAGCGACGCCCCCCCCCCGCGGGTAATGAAATTCACTCCCACCCCGCCCCCTCCCATGTATCACGCAGTGTTGCCAACTCATGTTTTTGACATTAAAAAAAAGTTTAAAAAAGAAAAGAGAGGGAAAACGACTCTGTATTATTTTAAATTTATGTTAACCAAATACACCGGCAGTAGCGTGCACCAACCAGAGTGTCACCGGTGGGACGCGGGGTGGGGGGGGGTAGGAAACAACAACAACAACAACCACCACCACCACAACCAAACAGACACCATAAATGACAACAGCAAACATCAAGACGCGTACGGGTGTGAGGGTGGTGGTGGTTGGGGGAAGGGGAGGAGGAAACTGTTACAGCTCTTGTTGTCGCACGTATTTCTGGGTTGCTGTTTGAACACCCTCCATTCCAGACTCCTTCACCATGATTGGCTGCTTTGCTGCCAACCTTCTGTTTGCAACGACCGTCTTCAGGTGGTCTGGGGGGGGGGGAGACAGCCAACTTTACCTCATTCCAGGGCGCCACTTTTTTTTTTTTGACATTACTGCGACAGACATTCTTTTTTTGGCTCTAAAGATGACCACAAGCGGGCAGTGGCGTAGCGATGGGGGGGGGGCATCATACCCCGGACGCTACTCATAAAGCGGCGCCAAATGGTATATTTTACATATAATATTATATGGTTTTCAAATGTGGGGGGGGGGGAGAAAAAAAAGGTATTGTGCCCAGGGCGCGTGTTAAAGTTCGCTACGCCACTGCAAATGGGGCTTGGACGAGGGGGCCTGAGTTTATTTCTTCGCAGGGGCGGTGCAGCGAAAGATCAGTCGTCGCTAGGGCGTATGGATTAGGACGTGCGTCATAGGTGGAGCAGTAGGTTTAAGCCATTTACTGAACCACATTTCCTCTCATCCTTCACACGGGCTGGACAACCCCGTCTATAAACATTTGGATGTTTAACGTAAATAGCACTGTTCAGGCCAGTGTACTAACTAGGGATGTGACGGAGCTGATGAAAATCCGCATCTGTCGGATTCGGATTTGGCAAATATAAATCCGTCGGATTCGAATGCGGATGCGGATTTGGTCAACATTTGGCTAAAAGGGGGTAAAATACGTTCATGACCAAATACGACGTCTAATCTATGGACAG
This sequence comes from Bulinus truncatus, assembly GCA_021962125.1. Lineage (NCBI taxonomy): Eukaryota > Metazoa > Mollusca > Gastropoda > Planorbidae > Bulinus > Bulinus truncatus. The sequence goes on along the minus strand of JAGDYQ010000017.1, from coordinate 9,350,257 downwards.
ATAAGTAAGGGTCCAGGAGTTTAGTTTTATCTGTTTTCTTTATTTCGGGTTTTCGAAACTCTCTAGGTTTTTTTTTAAATTTTAGTTACGATTTCTAGGGCCGGGTTTGACCTGAAAACGGTAATTTTTCAAATTCGAATCCGATGGAATTTTTTAAAAAAATCCGTCGGATTCGAATTTGCTCAAAAAACGTCGAAGTTCGAATGTCGTCGGATTCGAATCCGAACTTCGTCACATCCCTAGTACTAACTGTGACTAAATGTGGACTAAAGGTATGAATACACCAAGACGAAATTCCGGTATCTAAGGGCATTGCGAATTCCGTCTCTGTTTCGCTGCAATGATATTCTAATGAGAACATGTACACCGGTCAGGAATTCCGTTGCGGAACAGCGAAAGTTTTCAGTTTCGCTGCTTGCAGAGTTTTTTTCCGGAGAGCTACATTTTCCGTCAAGATAAACAAACAAAATGGCTGCTTAGAAACGTCGATTCGAATAGAAAAAATGATTCACATTAGTGTATATTCATTAAAAACAACAACAACAAAGTGAATTTTGACAGAAAAACATGAATTACTATAAGTTTTGGCCGGCAACAGTCTTTGTATATGAATTTCTGAAAGGAAAATATACATCGTCTATCTACATATTCTACAAATGAAATTTCTTTCGATCGAAGCGCTGTCTGAAAACATAAATGCTATTAAATAAATGTTTGGCTGATCATTAAAACAAAAAAAAAAATGAACGGCTACCGATCGAATAAAAAGTTAAAAAAAAAACAACAGTTTTCCATTTCCAGTTAGACAATTTATTTGTAATAAGAACAAAAAGGCACACGGGATGCAGTATTTTCTGCTTTTCAAAGTATCGTTTTTTTTTTCCACTAGCAGGAAAAAGTGCGAAGTAATCATTAAAAAATCTTGTTTCCGGTGAGTTGTTTCGGCGCTCACCGTTTCGTCCCGGTGTATCTACAAGAGTTTCGCTAAGTTGAGACTTCCGCGCGGAAGGTTCCGCGCGAAAGTGTTTCGTCTTGGTGTATTCAGAACTTAATTGTGGACAAAACGTGGACTAACTATTGACTTATTGTGGTTTGGTTTAACTGCGGACTACATGTGGACTAACTGTTGACTTAGTGTGGACAAAGTGTGAAAGTGATGTCAGGTACCCTGCCTATCATGTTTGATTGGAAGACAGAAGGAAGACAAAAGGAAGACACAAGGAAGACACAAGGAAAACAGAAGGAAGAAGACAGAAGGAAGACAGCAGGAGGACACAAGGAAGAAGACAGAAGGAAGAAGACAGAAGGAAAAGAAAAACGTAAGTAAAAAACATTAATTGTAAATTTTACTCCATGGAGTCATTTTGTAATCAGCTGGCCAGTCACCACAGTTTGAGAGTCACTGACCTAAACCTCCATATGTCGCCATCTCTGCAGGACTAGAAGTTTTCAGACAAAAATGTTTCCTCCCACCACCCGGCCGTTTGTCTTTTGACCTCATTATTAGTACTTCTACTATGTGTTCTGGTCTGTTAGTAAGTTGGTTTTATTTTCATACCCTAGAAAAAAATGTGTGTGTGTGTTTACGTCTCTCTCCCCCCCCAGCCCCACCCCCACCTGTCAACTTCATATCTCCAGTAACATCACTAACCCACCGGTTGATCAAGTTTTCTTTTTTTCTTCTTTCAGTGTTGGTGACTTATCTGAAATATTTTCAGTGTTGGTGACTTATCTGAAATATTTTCAGTGTTGGTGACTTATCTGAAATATTTTCAGTGTTGGTGACTTATCTGAAATATTTTCAGTGTTGGTGATTTATCTGAAATATTTTCAGTGTTGGTGACTTATCTGAAATATTTTCAGTGTTGGTGACTTATCTGAAATATTTTCAGTGTTGGTGACTTATCTGAAATATTTTCAGTGTTGGTGACTTATCTGAAATATTTTCAGTGTTGGTGACTTATCTGAAATATTTCTGCATACCAAATATAGAGAGAGATCGTGTTCAGGCGGAGATACCCCCCCCCCCAAGTATTGAAGGCATCGCGTGGAACCAGCAGGCAGGGGCGGAGATACCCCCCCCCCCAAGTATTGAAAGCATCGGTAGGAACCAGCAGGCAGGGGCGGAGATACCATCCCCCCCAGTATTGAAAGTTATCGTGTGGAAGCAGCAGGCAGGGGCGGAGATAACCCCCAAGTATTGTAAGCATCGTGTGGAACCAGCAGGCAGGGGCGGAGATACCCCCCCCAGGATTGAAAGCATCGTGTGGAACCAGCAGGCAGGGGCGGAGATACCCCCCCCCAGTATTGAAAGCATCGGGTGGAACCAGCAGGCAGGGGCGGAGATACCCAAGTATTGAAATGATCGGGTGGAACCAGCAGGCAGGGGCGGAGATACCCCCCCAGTATTGAAAGCATCGGGTGGAACCAGCAGGCAGGGGCGTAGATACCTTCCCCCCAAGTATTGAAATGATCGGGTGGAACCAGCAGGCAGGGGCGTAGATACATTCCCCCCAAGTATTGAAATGATCGGGTGGAACCAGCAGACAGGGGCGGATCCAGATGGCGGCACACACTTCATACATTGTGTATCATTTAGGTCAAAGAGGTTTTAACAGACCAAACGTAGAATTGTTAAAATGGGGGGGGGGGTTCAACTAGATGGGCGACCCCACATGGGGGGGCCTTATATTTTATTGTACGCCCCTGATAACATACGATAGAAATATAATTCTTTTGTTTATATATTTCCTATATTGATTTCAGAGACGGTCCTGTGTTAAAGGCGCACTAAATGTTTCCCTGGCATAGACTTCCAGAGAGGTGTGTCGGCCCTAATAAAAGTACATGTCGGGGGGGCCCATAGCCCATATTTGATAGAAATACTAGAATGCCCCCCCCAGCTGTCTGTCTCTAACTGTCTGCATACCTATTTATATACCTACCCTACCTTTCTATATAAACTTATCTAATTTATCTACACGTTTGTATGTCTTGTCTTTCTATCTGTCTGTCTTTTCCCGCTGTCAGTCACATATCCCATTTTTTAAATTTGATAAACGAATACATTAGTTTTACTATCTACATTTCAATCGATGAATCAATAATTCCTTCTATCTATTTCCTCAGTGAATCTATGAAGCGATTATGTCTGGCTGCCGGTCTGTGTATTATTATCTCTGAGACTGTAGGTTGCTACAGATTTATATGATAATATTATACGTCATAAAATCTAATATCATAAGTGCCTTTTCGCTTTGAAGTCCCCCCACCCTCTCTCTCTCTATGCCCTCTACCCAATCTTCTGTCCCCCCCACCCTCTCTCTCTCTATGCCCTCTACCCAATCTTCTGTCCCCCCCCCACCCTCTCTCTCTCTATGCCCTCTACCCAATCTTCTGTCCCCCCCCCCACCCTCTCTCTCTCTATGCCCTCTACCCAATCTTCTGTCCCCCCCCACCCTCTCTCTCTCTATGCCCTCTACCCAATCTTCTGTCCCCCCCACCCTCTCTCTCTCTCTATGCCCTCTACCCAATCTTCTGTCCCCCCCCACCCTCTCTCTCTCTATGCCCTCTACCCAATCTTCTGTCCCCCCCCCACCCTCTCTCTCTCTATGCCCTCTACCCAATCTTCTGTCCCCCCCCACCCTCTCTCTCTCTCTATGCCCTCTACCCAATCTTCTGTCCCCCCCACCCTCTCTCTCTCTATGCCCTCTACCCAATCTTCTGTCCCCCCCCACCCTCTCTCTCTCTATGCCCTCTACCCAATCTTCTGTCCCCCCCACCCTCTCTCTCTCTATGCCCTCTACCCAATCTTCTGTCCCCCCCACCCTCTCTCTCTCTATGCCCTCTACCCAATCTTCTGTCCCCCCCCCACCCTCTCTCTCTCTATGCCCTCTACCCAATCTTCTGTCCCCCCCCCACCCTCTCTCTCTCTATGCCCTCTACCCAATCTTCTGTCCCCCCCCCACCCTCTCTCTCTCTATGCCCTCTACCCAATCTTCTGTCCCCCCCACCCCCCACCTTTCTATCGTACGCGTTCATCTGTCCATCCATAACCTAAGTGAAAATCCAATTTGCATGAAGTATAGTTGCAGTATTCAAAAACCAACAACCTCAGGTGTATTGAGGCAAGGGGGGGGGCAACCAAACTATACCCCTCTTTCCCCTCCCCCCAACCCCTAAAAAAGACGAACCGACAACCTGCAGCGGTAGAGTTAATGTCACATGTCGTATGACATGTCCATGTCAACACGTGACAAGACAGCCCGGGGGGGGGGGGGCTATACAAGTACCTCAATATTTTAATCTCCAAACCCCGTGTTCAAGGATATTATTGCTATTGAATTAAAAATGCGAAACTAATAAAAAAAAAAGAAAACAATTAGGTTGAGATATTGAGGATATGTCGCGAATAAATACATTTATTTGTCAGTGAGACCAACAGAGCCGGTTATACGATTCACGTTTCTCTCTATACAAACATTCATTATAATCTCCAATCATAGTTACTCTTACAAATTGAAAACAAAAACGAGTATTCATGTATATATTTTTTTTCCGGATTTAACCGTAAACACAAGTGTCAGAGCAGCCAATCGGAACTGCCATAGCCGGTTTTAAGATTCACGTATCCTAAACACTTGTGGATTCCGCTGCTTCATTATATTGATAAAAACTAATTGTATTTTCGCATTTAATAAATATAATTCGGACATATTTTTTCGTTTAACAAACTTCTAGATCCTCAAGATAAATTCATTCAGGGTGCAGTTTAAAAAGCAAAAGGCTGACATATTTTGGTCATTTTTCACGGCACAATTCCCTCTAGCAAAACTTTAATGCACTGTCCCCCCCCCCCACACACACAAGTACACACACACACACTGCCACCGGAAGGAGAATGCTGGAGAGGTCATCCTGGAAAAAGCTGGATGCCGCAACTAGTCTGGCAGCCCACCCCCCCCCCACCCAGACAAAGAGAGGATTGGGGGGGAGGGGGGGTTAACCATAAATAAATCATTACAAATAAACGAATGAGTGATTGAGTGAGTGAGTAAATGAAAAAATGAATGTGTGAATGAAAGTGTAAATGGTTGAGTCAATGAAATAATGAATGAGTGAATAAATGAGTGAGTGAATGAATGAATGAGTGAATGAATGAATTAGCGGATGAATAAATGAATGAGTAAATAAATGAGTGAATGAATTAGTGGATGAATGAATGAATGAATGAGTGAAGTAATGAATGATTGAATGAGTGAATGAATGAGTGAATGAATGAGTGAATGAATTAGTGAATGAATGAGTGAATGAATGAGTGAATGAATGAGTGATTGAATGAATTTCGATTGACCTCGATTCATAGAATATAATACTCAAGTTGTTTGGCCTCGAACTGTAGTTAAGGGTACTTACTGTCTGCCCCCCCTCCCGTTATAAACTGTACATGACATTACACCTTTATAAACTGTACATGACATTACACCTTTATAAACTGTACATGACATTACACCGTTATAAGCTGTACATGACATTACACCGTTATAAACTGTACATGACATTACACCTTTATAAACTGTACATGACATTACACCGTTATAAACTGTACATGACATTACACCGTTATAAGCTGTACATGACATTACACCGTTATAAACTGTACATGACATTACAACGTTATAAACTGTACATGACATTACACCGTTATATACTGCCCATGACATTACAACGTTATAAACTGTACATGACATTACACCGTTATAAACTGTACATGACATTACACCGTATTCAACTGTACATAACACCGTTATAAACTGCCCATGACATTACACCGTTATAAACTGACTATGGGGTCATTCCATGTCAACTCAACCAGTGGTGTTCACCCGACCCCCTCAGATCTTCCTGAAATTTTCAGGGCTTGTGGTACATTCAAAGTTGAGTGATTCCTGAAAATTTTAGGCCATTTGGTCAAAAACTTTCTGAGATATAATTTTTTTAATTTTTAAGGGTAGTCGCGAGTGCGCGTGACATTTACATTTTCGCGATATTTGAACGTGAATATTTCAAAAACTAAAAGAGGTATCAGGCTGAAATTTTCAGTATTTACTCATTGTTTTGTCCTAAGTTGAATAAAATTTTCAGGAATCACTCAACTTTGAATGTACCACAAGCCCTGAAAATTTCAGGAAGATCTGAGGGGGTCGGGTGAACAATTGTCAAAAAACTGGTTGAGTTGACATGGAATGACCCTATGACATTACTCCGTTATATACTGTACATGACATTACACAGTTATAAACTGCCCATGACATTACACCGTTATAAACTGCCCATGACATTACACCGTTATAAACTGCCCATGACATTACACCGTTATAAACTGGCGATGACATTACACCGTTATAAATTCACATTGTTTTGCGATGCATTCTTTTACAGATTTGTGAACATTTGAGCAATTTTTTTATTTATTTACACACATTTTATTTTCCTATTACAACAAATTCATTCGAAAAAAAAATTCTGCATATTTTATAGTGAAATCTCCATAAATCAAAAATGAAGTCCAGGCTCTGTACAATAATCTCGAAGCACGCCAAACTATGATTATTTTTTATATTTATACGTTAATGCCAGACATTGACAGACTGCAGCCCTTGGGACAATGTCGGCCCGTTTGACTGTTTGACCCGGGCCGCGCTTCTAGTTTTTAACTTCATTTAATGTATATTAATTGATATAAACGATTCCATTTATCTCCTCTAGGTCCGTCCCTTGTGTCAAATTTAAGAAACTAATGTGGCCCGCGATTTAAAAAAAGTTCGTCCACCCCTGAACTATTCAACCTGCATGTAAAGAAAGAAAGTTCTATTTTGCCACATTGCTGCATGAAATAAATTTAAATGTCGAAATTTGTGTACGTTTTTTGTTTTCAATCTTAAAATACAGATGTATTGTTCATTAATAATTTATTCCATATCTGAGTTATGCACTTCCGGTATAGCAGACGAGAGTGTAGTCAGTCACGTGAATGTGACATAAACACACACAGGCAAGGTGAAGAGAATGACATGTGACAACAAGAAAAAAAAACATGGCTATATGACGTCATGTAAAGAAAGTCTGTGAATCATGCGACAATTAAACAACACGCGCACACCCAAACTTAAATGCCCATCCAGTCTCAGAAACGTACCTGGGCCGGTGTGATAAGTTAAGTAGAGGGTGCGGGGGGGGGGGCTTAATGGGCTACCAAAGAAAAAGAGCCCCCCCGCCCCACCTTTCTCGCTAACAGAGCGTCCCGCTCAGCCAACTATACCGCAGAGGATTCGCATTATTTGAATATTCGGGCAAGTGAGCTAGGTGAGAGGTTTGAACCCCCAACCCCATACCCCCCCCCCTGAAGGGCTAGTTTAGTTGAAAAGTTCGCCGAGTTACTTTCTTACTTGTACGAATCGAATTTAGAAGATAAATAAATGATGAATAAACAATGAACAGCTAAAGTTAATCCACAAATAAGCAATAAAAGACAAACGATAAATCTACGACTGATTAACTATAAACAGACGAATGATTAACAACAAACAGACGAATGATTAACAGTAAACAGACGAATGATTAACAACAAACAGACGAATGATTAACAATAAACAGACGAATGATTAACTATAAACAGACGAATGATTAACAACAAACAGACGAATGATTAACAATAAACAGACGAATGATTAACTATAAACAGACGAATGATTAACAACAAACAGACGAATGATTAACTATAAACAGACGAATGATTAACAACAAACAGACGAATGATTAACAATAAACAGACGAATGATTAACTATAAACAGACGAATGATTAACAATAAACAGACGAATGATTAACTATAAACAGACGAATGATTAACAATAAACAGACGAATGATTAACAATAAACAGGTGAATGATTAACAATAAACAGACGAATGATTAACAATAAACAGACGAATGATTAACTATAAACAGATGAATGATTAACAATAAACAGACGAATGATTAACAATAAACAGACGAATGATTAACTATAAACAGACGAATGATTAACAATAAACAGACAAATGATTAACAATAAACAGACGAATGATTAACAATAAACAGGTGAATGATTAACAATAAACAGACGAATGATTAACAGTAAACAGACGAATGATTATAAACAGATGAATGATTAACAATAAACAGACGAATGATTAACAATAAACAGACGAATGATTAACAATAAAAAGACGAATGATTACCTATAAACAGACGAATGATTAACAAATATAAACGACTCAATTATAAATTAAGAATATAAAATAAAAAAAAATCGCTAAACAAAACATAAACACGAGTCCAACACGACACAATCTTACAGCAAGGAGAGACAGATTTTAATGAATGTACCATTGACAACAACAACAACAACAACAACAATAACAACACAACAACAACAAATATGCTTACCTTTGATATGGCGCTGGTCAAACAACAACAAAGTCACACAGGTCAAGCAATTACAACACAGGTCCAGTAGACAACACGTAGGATCCACACACACACGCACACGCATACACTGCCTGACAGTTTAGTCCCAGCCTGGATGACTAATGAATCATATATATTATGGACAACAGATATGTCCACATTAGAAAATATGTCCAGATTAGAAAATATGTCCAGATTAGAAAATATGTCCAGATTAGAAAATATGTCCAGATTAGAAAATATGTCCAGATTAGAAAATATGTCCAGATTAGAAAAGTCCTTTCGACGTGAACGCCGCAGACTACAGACTAAATGACACGTTGGTACAATTAGTCAACTAGTGTGACAGACAGACAGACAGACAGGCGGTGTGCTCTGAGAATATCTTTTATTTCAATAACATTTTCCCCCTTATATTTTTTAAAAACATACTCCCCCCGCCCCGCTCTGCCCTACCCCTCCCCCCTTCTTTGTTGAGTCTCCAGCAATAACGTGCGCGAACTTTTATGCGATGCTACTGCGATGTGTCAGTAGATTTTTGTATATTCTTATTTACCGGTATTATAGGTACATTGTACTTGTGTACGTACTTGGACCACCGACCGGTTTAGATAAAAAAAAAAAACTAGATGTCTCCCTCATACAGCGATTTCAGACAAACGAAAAACCGACAAGGTCCCCAAGGGACGGGCCTCTCAACACGGGCCTGTTTAGTTAATGCTGTGTGCGAACCAGGCCCACCGACAGAAATTTCGGCCCCCTAGGCAGGGCTGTCACGCCCCCCCCCCCGGTGCTGATAATAATATTTTCAAAAGTTGATTGGCCAGCTCAGTTCGGGCCCCTAAAACTCGCCGGGCCCCTGGGCATTTGCCCCCTGCCCCCGCCCCCTTGACGGCACTGGTGCGAACTAAGAGAAAGAGTGAGGAAGCAGAGTGTGGCCGCTATGAAAGGGGGGGGGGCATTCGATCAGCAGTCACACCACATCTCTTTCAAAATTGATTTAATATCACATTATTTTGCTTATTTTGAAATTAGGGCGAAATGGGGCCAGATGGGCTCCCTCATGTCACAGTTTTTTTTTAAATGCCCCCCCAACCACATAATTTCTTGCTAATGCCCCTGCAGAGAGGCGGCGATGCAGAAAAATGATTATCGGAGAAACCCCCAATGAGAATAAGATATTAACAAGAACCGGAGACAAAATGTGGTCGTTTGAACCTTTCGGGGCAGAGAAGAAACCATCGGCCCCCTGTAGAGAAAGAGAAAGACAAAGGCAAGTTCATAGAAAAGAAAGAAGAGATATTTCTGTTTCAAGCTCTACGATGTAACATTAACTTACGGCAGTGATCTATACTTGGGAGTCAGACTGTACTAATAATATTATGTAAATACAATATCATAAAAAATAAAACCTGTCCGGTGAGTTTGGGTTTAGAAAAGAAAAAAATCTGGCTAGGTTGGCTGTTGAGTGTTATTTCTATTTCACAGCAGTTACAGCCTAGCAGACGGCTACAATTAAATACAAAAAAAAAAATAAATGATTTAAAAAATGGGTGGGGTGGGGTGGGGGGGCAGGTGACCGTATGGGGGGGGGGGAGGGAGGAGGAGAGGCTCGGGAGGTGGGGAGGGGGATTTGATTGGGTAAAGCGTGGTCGGGCGTGAAATGGGTGGTTGAAGGTGTTCACATAGAGTTAGCTACCATTATGGATTTTTTTAAAACTATTGAGAACGGTGGGGAGGAGCTATTCACCTGTATGGGGACTGGGGGGGTGGGGTGGGGTCGGGGCTGGGCCAGTAGTTAGTCGTGTAACTGTTAGTAGGTAGTAGTGAATCAGCGCAGAGAATTGCCATTATGTGGGTGGAGGAATGTACGGAAAGATTACAAAGTATGTGCGCACGTGTGTGTGAGAGAGAGAGAAAGGGAGAAAGAGAAAAGGAGAGATAGAAAAGAGACAGAGAGAGAGGGAGAGGAAGAAAAAGGAGAGAGAGAGAGAGAGAAGAGAGAGGGAGAAAAAGGAAAGAGAGAGAGAGAGAGAGAGAGAGAGAGAGAGAGAGAGCAATCAATGAAGCTATGGAGGTATATGAAATCATTCCTGTGGATGTGCAGGACACCACAGATGAAAACACGCTATATTTTTTTTTTCATTTTTCTTGTGATTAACTCGAAGTCTAAAAAGTTTCTTCAAAAGTTTTTGTTCAGCGTTTTAAAATTTATTTAAAAAACAATCCCACTACAAACAACCGTATTTCTCTGAACTTGCAGACGATTAAATAAATAAATGAATGATGAATCAAAGAAATTTTGTCATACAGTTAGACGTTTACACGGTGCCGAACCTGGGGGATTTGGGGGGCTTCAGAGGGCTTGGCCTCTTTGGGGGCCACTGCATTTTGACATTCGACATCATGTCATGAGATAGTGTACTAAATATTTAATGTAAAAAAATGTTTGGGGCCCCCCTCAAGCTGGGGCCCCAGGGGGGACATTCGAATTTGGACCCCCCCCCTCCCGCTACACTCTACAGAGAGCGTATTTTTTAAGTTTTTGTCAAAGTACATTTACCGCTAACAAAACCAAAACAAAGGCGAATTCATGATAAATAACATTTATTAATAATATTATGACGCAATTAGTCACGTGATTAAAAAAAAAAAAGGGGAAGTAACTCCAGTCCGGCCTCCAAATGGACGACGGTGAGACAGTTATGACGGCGTGTGACGATCAGACCAGACAGTATGACGGCGTGTGACGATCAGACAGTTATGACGACGTGTGACGATCAGACCAGACAGTTATGACGGCGTGTGACGATCAGACCAGACAGTATGACGACGTGCGACGATCAGACCAGACAGTTATGACGGCGTGTGACGATCAGACCAAACAGTATGACGGCGTGTGACGATCAGACCAGACAATATGACGGCGTGTGACATCAGACCAGACAGTATGACGACGTGTGACGATCAGACCAGACAGTTAAGACAGCGTGTGTCTAGTCTGTGTTCAGAATGAGGCAGAGGCCCTGGAGGACCCAGTGGGAGATGTGCTCCTTGGTGGCCAGGTCGGCCTCAAACACAAGCCCCACCCCCATGGCGTTGCGCCTCATTGACGTCACGTAGACGGGGGTCCTGAACGTGTTCTGCGGTGGACATAGGAGTGGACAGACCGTTAAGATGCTAAAATGCATAGATTAACGAGGACGCAGACACATACATTGACAAAGGCAGACACAGACATTCATGAAGGCAGACAAATCCATTGATAAAGACAGACACAGACTGATAAAGGCAGACACAGACAATCATAAAGGCAGACACAGACAATCATAAAGGCAGACACAGACATTCATAAAGGTAGACACAAACATTGATAAAGGCAGACACACAATATTGATAAAGGCAAACACAGATATTGATAAAGGCAGACACAGATATTGATAAAGGCAGACACAGACATTCATAAAGGCAGACACACATATTGATAAAGGCAGACACAGACATTGATAAAGGCAGACACAGACATTGATAAAGGCAGACACAGACTGATAAAAGCAGACACAGACTGATAAAGGCAGACACAGATATTGACAGATAGACGATGACGTACACATCGCAAATTCAGACGTTGACATATAAATACATGGACAGACCAACACATGGACAGACCAATACATGGACAGACCAATACATTGACAGACCAACACATTGACAGACCAACACATTGACAGACCAACACATTGACAAACCAACACATTGACAGACCAACACATGGACAGACCAACACATTGACAGACCAACACATTGACAGACCAACACATGGACAGACCAACACATTGACAGACCAATACATGGACAGACCAATACATGGACAGACCAATAAATGGACAGACCAACACATTGACAGACCAACACATGGACAGACCAACACATTGACAGACCAACACATTGACAGACCAACACATTGACAGACCAACACATGGACAGATCAACACATTGACAGACCAATACATGGACAGACCAACACATGGACAGACCAATACATGGACAGATCAACACATTGACAGACCAACACATTGACAGACCAACACATTGACAGACCAACACATTGACAGACCAACACATTGACAAACCAACACATGGACAGACCAATACATGGACAGATCAACACATTGACAGACCAACACATTGACAGACCAACACATTGACAGACCAACACATTGACAGACCAATACATTGACAGACCAACACATTGACAGACCAATACATTGACAGACCAACACATTGCCAGACCAACAAATTGACAGACCAACACATTGACAGACCAATACATGGACAGACCAACACATTGACAGACCAACACATGGACAGACCAACACATTGACAGACCAATACATTGACAGACCAATACATTGACAGACCAACACATTGACAGACCAACACATTGACAGACCAACACATTGACAGACCAACACATGGACAGACCAACACATTGACAGACCAATACATGGACAGACCAACACATGGACAGACCAATACATGGACAGATCAACACATTGACAGACCAACACATTGACAGACCAACACATTGACAGACCAACACATTGACAGACCAATACATTGACAGACCAATACATTGACAGACCAATACATTGACAGACCAACACATTGACAGACCAACACATTGGCAGACCAATACATTGACATATAAATACATTGACAGACCAACACATTGACATATAAATACATTGACAGACCAACACATTGACAGACCAACACATTGACAGACAAATACATTGACAGACCAATACATTGACAGACCGACACATTGACAGACCAACACATTGACAGACCAACACATTGACAGACCAATACATTGACAGACCAATACATTGACATATAAATACATTGACAGACCAACACATTGACATATAAATACATTGACAGACCAACACATTGACAGACCAACACATTGACAGACCAACACATTGACAGACCAATACATTGACAGACCAATACATTGACAGACCGACACATTGACAGACCAACACATTGACAGACCAACACATTGACAGACCAACACATGGACAGACCAACACATTGACAGACTTAAGCTACTGTAGTCCTAAGGGCCCAATTCACATGCAGATATCAACAGAAAGAGGGTAAAAGAGAGACCTTAGGGGTCACCACCAGATAGTCACCGACCTTAGAGGGGGCCCCGGACGAACTCGGGAAAATATCGAGAAAGGGGGGGGGAAGGTGGGCCCTTTACCCCAACGCCTGAGTCACTTTACAACAGGCTGGTGAAAGCAATGAGGCCCAAAAGCCTCGGAGACACTGACAAAGTGTGTCGGTACCATTCATCCCCCCCCCAACCCCCTCCCCAGCTGCGGTCCTAGACAGAATGAACGACAGATCGATGGAGTAAGGACAAACATACACACATACATACAAGCACACTCCATTTGACGGACAAACATACACACATACATACAAGCACACTCCATTTGACGGACATACATATGGCTCT
>JAGDYQ010000017.1:9318460-9335715 GCA_021962125.1 Bulinus truncatus | reverse complement strand
GGGAGAGAGGGATGGGAGAGGGAGGGAGAGAGAGGGAGGGAGGGAGAGAGAAAGGAGGGAAGGAAAGAGGAAAGGAACGAAGGGAGAGAGGGGGGGGGGGGGGGATAGAGGGAGGGAGGGGAGAGAGGGTGGGAGAGGGAGGGAGAGATAAAGAGTGAGGGGGCAGGGGAGAGAGAGGGAGGGAATGAGGGAGGAGGAAGGGGGAGAGAGGGGGAGGGAGAGAGAGGAGAGGGAGGGAGGGCAGGAGGGAGGGAGAGAGAGGTTAGGGAGGGAGAGAGAGGAAGGGAAGGAGAGAGGGGAGAGAGAGGATGGGAGAGACGTGAGAAGAGATAAAGAAAGAGAGGGGGCAGGGAGGGAGAGAGAGAGGGAAGGAGGAAGGGGAGAGGGAGGGGAGGGGGATGGACAGGGGGAGAGGAAGGAGGAGAGGGGAGGGAGGGATGGGAGAGGGAGGGAGGGAGAGAGGGATGGGAGAGAGGGAGGGAGGGAGAAAGGGAGGGAGGGAGGGAAAGGGAGAGAGAGAGGGGGTGCAAAGAGGGAGGAGGGGGAGGGAGGGAGAGAGGGGGAGAGGGAAACAAAAGAAACCGCAAACTGTAAAACGGTGGGAGGGGTTTTGTAACGTCACGATATTTAAAAAGTGATGTGGAAACCCGAGCCGGAGTCAAAAGAGACGTTCTTGGCCCTCGGGCAGTATTTAACACCAACCCCTGTTTAATGGTTCGCATGTATAATATAATTTAATTATTTTATTTTTTTTTTTGTTATGATTGGTGGTCGTCAGGTATCGTGAACAACGCAATCATTGATTGGTTCTTTCCATGGCCGGAACAAGCTTTGTTTGCAGTGGCCAGCGTGATGATATCCCCAGATGTAAGATTGTTGTGTATGATTGTATCATTGCGTTCCAATTTTTTCTTATATAAAACTCTCCGCACAGCCCCCCCCCCCCCAAAAAAATTCTGGCTACGGCCTTGATTGTGTCTCTCTCTAGCTTTGATTGGTTAATTTTGTTATGAGATGGTGCCTGAATATGGTGGTCTTCGTTTCCTTTGACCCGTGCATGAATAATTCTGTAGAGTACATCTCCTCCACTCGTCTTTTGTGTTTGAGGTGAGGCATTGACCATGAACACACGATCGTCATTGGTCACCTATAGCAGTGACACATTCCCAAGCACCACCCCTTTAAGTACAACTGTTATAACGGTACAATTAGGGCTCCAAAACTTCATGCGGCGACCTCTTAAACTGACTCGCTGACTGACTCACTGACTGACTCGCTGACTGATTTGATGAGAATGACTCACTAGCTGACTCGCTGACTGACTCGCTATAGATCTGAACCATTGACTGACTAGCTGTATAAATGTCTCACTGACTGACTTGCTGTATTAGTGGTTCACTGAATGAGGTAAAACACGATTTACTCACTGGCTGACTCGCAATTCTACTAAATCACTGACTGACTAGCAGTTTTACTGACTCACTGGCTGACTCGCAGTTTTACTGACTCACTGGCTGACTCACACTTTAACTGACTCACTGGCTGACTCGCAGTTTTACTGATTCACTGGCTGACTCGCAGTTTTACTGACTCACTGGCTGACTCGCAATTTTACTGACTCACTGGCTGACTCGCAATTTTAAAGTCTCACTATAAAAACTAACTCACGGACTCTCCCTGGTATATACTCACCCTCCCCCACACCATATCCAACAGAATCAGCTGATCCCGGCCAACCACCGGGAGGACATTGTGTCCCACTGCGTCATGGTCCACCTCAGCGTCAACGAGTACAGCCAGCGGTTCCTGCAGCGGCTGCGTCGGTACAACTTCGTCACGCCCAAGAACTACCTGGACTTCATCACCTGCTACCTGAAGCTGCTCAGGGAGAAAGACCTGTACATACAGTCGCAGGTGAATTTGGGGAGGTCCTTGAGGGTCTGTCCTGACAGGACCTGAAGATGAAGTTACTGGGCAGAGTCCTTCTGCTGAAGGAGATCAAATCCATCGCCAATCTCCAAACTGTTCCTCATATAATGTCATAGTTCCTCGTATAATGGCATAGTTCCTTGTATAATGTCATAGTTCATCGTATAATGGCATAGTTCCTCATATAATGTCATAGTTCCTCGTATAATGGCATAGTTCCTTGTATAATGTCATAGTTCTTCGTATAATGGCATAGTTCCTTGTATAATTTCATAGTTCCTCATATAATGTCATAGTTCCTAGCCCAATGTTATAGTTCCTCGTATAATGTCATAATTCCTAGCACTATGTTACAGTTCCTCGTATAATGTCTTAGTTCCTAGCATAATGTCATAGTTCCTTGTATAATTTCCTAGTTCCTCATATAATGTCATTGTTCCTCATATAATGTCATAGTTCCTAGCCGAATGTTATAGTTCCTCGTATAATGTCATAGTTCCTAGCACTATGTTACAGTTCCTCGTATAATTTCATAGTTCCTCATATAATGTCATAGTTCCTAGCCCAATGTTATAGTTCCTCATATAATGTCATAGTTCCTAGCCCAATGTTATAGTTCCTCGTATAATGTCATAGTTCCTAGCACTATGTTACAGTTCCTCGTATAATTTCATAGTTCCTCATATAATGTCATAGTTCCTAGCCCAATGTTATAGTTCCTCGTATAATGTCATAGTTCCTAGCCCAATGTTATAGTTCCTCGTATAATGTCATAGTTCCTAGCCCAATGTTACAGTTCCTCATATAATGTCATAGTTCCTAGCCCAATGTTACAGTTCCTCATATAATGTCATAGTTCCTAGTTCAATGTTACAGTTCCTCATATAATGTCATAGTTCCTAGCCCAATGTTACAGTTCCTCATATAATGTCATAGTTCCTAGCCCAATGTTACAGTTCCTCATATAATGTCATAATTCCTCCATTAATACCTCTCTTCTATTCGTTTGTGCTCATCTGTAATCTGATCAGTGTGAACGTCTGCAAGGGGGTCTGGCCAAGATCGCCGACGCCAGCAAGATGCTGACGGTCCTGAACGAGAAGCTGGCCGTCCAGAAGGTGGCCGTGAAGGAGAAGACCATCGCCTGCGAGAGCCTGCTGAAGGAGATTGCCCACTCCAGCACCGAGGCCAACGAGATGAAGAGCGCGGCGCAGATCAAAGCTCAGGAGATCAAAGAGTCGAGTAAAATTATTTCCGTCGAGAAGGTGAGGGCTTGGAACCATCTCTCTATTATCCCTGTCTGTCACACACGCTCCCTGTCTATCACACACTCTCCCTGTCTGTCACACACGCTTCCTGTTTACCACACACTCTCCCTGTCTCTCACACTCTCTCCCTGTCTGTCACACACTGTCCCTGTCTCTCACACACTCTCACTGTCTCTCACACACTCTCCCTGTCTCTCACACACTATGTCTGTCTCTCACACACTCTGTCGCGCACTCTCTCTCTTTCTTTCTTTCTCTCTCTCTCTCTCTCTCTCTCTCCCTCCCTGTGTCTCACACACTTTCTCCTCCCACATTATCTCGTTCGCTCCTGGTCCCACCTGATTCCGTGATCGATCATTTATTTAATCCATGGCACTGTTAGTTGTTGTTGTTGTTATAGTTATTGTTATTGTTGTTGTTATTGTTATTGTTGTTGTTATTGTTATTGTTGTTGTTATTTTGTTGTTCACATTATTTCTTCTATAGAAAGAAATTTTTAGTGTATTGGTTGATTTGGTGACTTGGTTGGTCGGTAGGTTTATTGGCTTACTAATAGACTGATTAATGAATGATCAACTGACCTATAGATGATGGATTGACTAATAAACGGATTGTTTGACTGATTTGACTGTAGAGCGACTGCCTGGCTGACGGATTGACCGACTGATTTATTGACTGACTGATCGATAAGATGATTGATTCACTAACTCATTGATTGGTTGACGTTTCATCCTCATCCTCTGTTCCCTCTTACTGAAGTTTCGCTTATTGCAGCCTCCACCATTTCTCCCTTGACTGTCTGACTGTCTGACTGACTGACTGACTGTCTGACTGTCTGACTGTCTGACTGACTGACTGTCTGACTGTCTGACTGTCTGACTGTCTGACTGACTGACTGACTGTCTGACTGACTGTCTGACTGACTGACTGACTGTCTGACTGTCTGACTGTCTGACTGACTGTCTGACTGACTGTCTGACTGACTGACTGACTGTCTGACTGTACTGACTGACTGACTGACTGTCTGACTGACTGACTGACTGACTGTCTGACTGACTGACTGTCTGACTGACTGTCTGACTGACTGTCTGACTGACTGACTGACTGTCTGTCTGTCTGACTGACTGACTGACAGACTGACTGTCTGACTTTTTGACTGACTGTCTGACTGACTGACTGTCTGACTGACTGACTGACTGACTGACTGGCTGGCTGACTGACTGTCTGACTGACTGACTGACTGTCTGACTGACTGACTGGTGTAAGTCATTTTAAAAAACAAAACAAGTTACTATAAATCATTCATCGATTTGTTACAACAGGCTGAGGCGGAGGAAGCCCTTCAAGAAGCCTTGCCGGCCCTGGAGGCCGCTCGCCTCGCACTAGATGACCTGGACAAGACGGACATCACGGAAGTCAGGTAAACATTGAGCCACTTTCCGAGAATTCCTATGACGTCATCGCGTCTATTTTTTTAATAACAGGCCTAAGGGAGATAAGTAAATAAAACTATCGCTAGTTAAATTAAAAAACTGTTCCTTGCCTCTCTGTTTCCCCTTAGTGCCGATGGTCAAGCAAAATATAGAAATAATCCGGGGCATTCCAAATATCGTCATTTTTTTTGGGAGGTCTTAAGATTTGCAGTGTTTTAACTAGGGCCCCCCAAACATATATTTTCCTACGTCCCCCCCCCCAAACGTACATTGTCCCGGGGGCCACGAGATCCTAAGAATTGTTTAAATGGCTTTCTTTCACATTTTACACTTTGAGACAGACGCCCCAGTTTTCACCAGCTAAGGGCGCCACCGCCATCATTTAGTGAGACGCCACTTCTCACCTCACACACCACCCCTGGGGCCCCCAACTCCTATAACGTTTGTTTCATTCGTCTGTGTTTTCTTGTGTCCAGGTCATTCGCCAAGCCGCCCCCCGCGGTCCAGACCGTGTGCGAGTGTATCGCGGTCCTGAAGGGCGTGAAGGAGATCTCCTGGAAGTCGGCCAAGGGGATGATGTCCGACCCCAGTTTCCTGAGGCAGCTGAAGGAACTGGACGTGGACAACATCACCACCCGCCAGACGCAAACTGTCAAAGGTAAAAAAAAACTTTAAAAAAAACAAACGGCACAGATTGTCAAATTCTTAGTTTTCTTTTTCAAAAGTCACAAATTGTGACTGGTAGGTAGCTCGAAAAAAATGACACCAACTATCAAATTTAAACTTACATTTTAAAACTCTGACACCCGATGTTTTTTGATAATTTTTTCGCTTCTCATGTTATCTGCCACATGTGATATTTTTGCTGCCGTGTGTCAAACTTGCCAATTATCGCAATTCATTTACTGCTGCCAATTACTGGGGCATTGGCTGCCTCTTTTGTTATGGTTTGTTATCCGATACACATGTTGCTATTATTTGTGTGCTATACTAATATACATAATAAGAGATGTTGCATGTATGTCCTCTCCTGTCCTCTCCAGCCAGACTGCAGGACATCAATGTCACCGTCCAGCAGATGTCCCTCATCTCCAAGGCTGGCGCAGGTCTCTTGAAGTTCGTCATCGCCGTCATGGGCTACTGCGCCGTGTTCAGGGAGATCAAGCCAAAGAGAGACAAGGTTGAGTGGACATTTTAAAAAATCACACTAAATTGTCTTCTCTGAACTGTGGGAGGTCGCCGACTCTGTAGACAATGTCAACAGAGCCGTCGTAGTTATCTGTTGTGTCGCCCTGGTAGACAATGTCAACAGAGCCGCCGTAGTTATCTATTGTGTCGCCCTGGTAGACAATGTCAACAGAGCCGCCGTAGTTATCTATTGTGTCGCCCTGGTAGACAATGTCAACAGAGCCGACGTAGTTCTCTATTGTGTCGCCCTGGTAGACAATGTCAACAGAGCCGCCGTAGTTCTCTATTGTGTCGCCCTGGTAGACAATGTCAACAGAGCCGCCGTAGTTATCTATTGTGTCGCCCTGGGAGAGTTCCATTTTTTTTGGGTGGCCTATCTGACGTTTAATATCGCCCTGTCGGGGTCCGTCCATGGTTCGGCGGCCCCCACAACTCACAGTGCCCTTCTTATCCAACTGAATGTCAACATTGTTTACTACAATAGGAGATATTAAAAAACAACTTTTTTTTATTAAACGTTAAATGGTTGTGTGTGTGTGGGTAGGGGGAAGTATTATAATGTCAAGTAAAGACATGTCATTTAACACGGGGGAGTACTATAATGTCAAGTAAAGACATGTCATTTAACACGGGGGAGTACTATAATGTCAAGTAAAGACATGTCATTTAACACGGGGGAGTACTATAATGTCAAGTAAAGACATGTCATTTAACACGGGGGAGTACTATAATGTCAAGTAAAGACATGTCATTTAACACGGGGGAGAACTATAATGTCAAGTAAAGACATGTCATTTAACACGGGGGAGTACTATAATGTCAAGTAAAGACATGTCATCTAACACGGGGGAGTACTATAATGTCAAGTAAAGACATGTCATCTAACACGGGGGAGTACTGTAATGTCGAGTAAAGACATGTCATCTAACACGGGGGAGTACTGTAATGTCGAGTAAAGACATGTCATCTAACACGGGGGAGTACTGTAATGTCAAGTAAATACATGTAATTTAACACGGGGGAGTACTATAATGTCAAGTAAATACATGTCATTTAACACGGGGGAGTACTGTAATGTCAAGTAAATACATGTCATTTAACACGGGGGAGTACTGTAATGTCAAGTAAATACATGTCATTTAACACGGGGGAGTACTGTAATGTCATTTAACACCATTCCTCCCCACCCCCCACCCCCACCACCAATATCCTAATCTATAGTGAGGTGTTGTTTATTCACTTTGTGTGAATTAAAAAACATCAATATTTAGGCTGCTAGAGGGTTTACAGTAATGTTTGATATTGATTAATACATTCGCTGCGGAGAAATCCGTGTAGAAATAAAAAAGAAAAAGATCATGAGGAAATAGCAATCAGAGCTGGGATGAATTATTGCCTGACACCAACACACCCCAGCCCTGAGGGGTTAATGGGCTCAAAGTGGGTCAAGTTCGCACGTTTAGAATGTGAAATGACAAAGATGAACAACAAGGGGGGGGGGGGACCCGTCTGTATAAACGTCAACTGAACGCGCGCTGAATGTTCTGTTAGTCACCCCCCCACCCCCACCCCCTACCTCTCACCAGGTGGCGACCCTGGAGAAGAACTTCTACGAACTGAAGCGAGGCCTGGACAAGATCAACAAGCAGGTGGCCAAGCTGGAGGACCTGATCGAGAACCTGAACCTGAAGTACGAGATGGCCATGCTGGAGAGGCAGCGGCTGGAGGAGGAGACGAGGGTGATGGAGAGAAGGCTCATCGCGGCCGACAAACTCATCAACGGCCTGAGCTCTGAGAATGTCAGGTAACTGTTGGCGTAGCTGTGACAATGTCAGGTAACTGTTGGCGTAGCTGTGACAATGTCAGGTAGCTGTTGGTGTGGCTGGGGAGAATGTCGGGTAACCGTTGGCTTAGCTGGGAGAATGTCGGGTAGCTGTTGGCGTAGCTGGCAGAATGTCGGGTAGCTGTTGGCGTAGCTGGGAGAATGTCGGGTAACTGTTGGCGTAGCTGGGAGAATGTCGGGTAACTTTTCTGATGAGGGATGGGGTGGGTCTGATTCGGTGAGAGTGCTCTCTGTTGATGACACCACTTTTGCTGTTGTGTAGAGATGTCTATGATTTTACGAGTTGTTGCAATAACCGATGACCGGGGGCTGTTTTTATGATTCGGCAAGCTAGGGCCCAGATAGTCATTGGACCCCCCCCCCCCCAATAAAAATTACTTTCAAAATCTGATTACATCAGTGCTCGACAAGTACGTATGCCTAGGTCCAGTAAATGTCTGAGAATCTCTCCCTGGGGGCGCCCGATCACCAAAGAACGGCCCTGCTACTCAGAACATTCCATTGTTTACGTTTGTTGACTTTGTCCTGTGTTTTGGTCACTTTTATTTACGTCATCTCTGGTGTCAAGGGAGAAAACTCTGCATGGACTGGGTAAGATACAAAACGTGTATGTGTCCATAAGCTGACAGCTATCCTAGAAATAACAAGCTGAGTCCGTTAAGAAACGTCAACAATTATATACAACTGTAAATAAAATATCAGCTTTGCATAGAGATTCCAGCAATCCATGGTATAACAGATCAGCGCCGTTGTAAGGTCCTCGTAGGCCCTAGGCACTTTCAAAACCGTAGGCCCTAGGCACTTTCAAAATCGTAGGCCCTAGGCACTTTCAAAACCGTAGGCCCTCCCCGATTTCATTTTCTTTTTTTTATTTTTTCAAGAATGCACCGGCACTTATTTGCCATTCTGGCTTTCGTAGGCCCTTGAAAAGTCCGTAGGCCCTAAGCACAGTGCCTACTGTGCCTATATGATAAAGCGGCCCTGTAACAGATAGGTGTGTCTAAGAATTATATAGCTATTTAATTGATACATTGTGTCAGTAATCTTGTGCCGAATATCCAGACTCTCCTATACTTATTATTACATCGACATCCTGTGTCAAAGTCATCGTTTGTCGATTATCCGGCGTCTCCTATAACCGTGTCAGCTTTTTACAAAGTCTCTTCAAAGCGCCAAAACGCTTAGCCTGATTATTTTCTGACAAAATACAGGTTTTTGTACCTGATTGTATTCAAATGTTACGTCTGGAGTAAATGAGACGCGCTTTGTCTTCCAATTTGTCTGAACGCTTTGAACAGCCTTGGCCCTTTGTCAGACGAGTGCTTTGGTGAAGTCCGCCATTTTTAATGTCACTGTCATTGAATGACCAAAGAATTTCACGTGAACTCTTTTTTTCAGATGGTTGAAAGATCTGGACGAGCTGAAGAGGAAGCGGAAACGGTTGCTAGGCGACTGCATCGTCGGCGCCGCCTTTTTGAGTTACGTGGGCGCATTCAGTTACGAGTACAGGTAGGGAGGCATTTTCGATAGATCAGTAAACACCCGTGACATAAGCTCATAATTTGATCCCTTAAATCATTTTGTGGGGGGGGTGGGGGCTTTTTGGGCCCCATGGGCCCTAACCCTGTTTTCGGAGGGCCACTGTACTTTTTTTGTTTTGATGATCATATATATATCGCCATTCAGGCATGAAATGATGACCCTAGTCTGGGTGAGTGACCTCAGGGCGAAGGAGATTCCGCTGAGTAGCCCGTACCGAATTGAGGAGCTGCTGACCACAGATGTGGAGATCAGCAAGTAGGTTCACCTGACCTTTTACTTTAATCTTTATCTTTCACAGTAACTTTACTTTATGAGGTAGCGGATTAGTTAGATGACCCGCACATTATGTGAACGACACGTAGTCGGTGTACTTGAGATGACGTGTCTCCCTGTGTACTTACTGAGATAGTAGCACCAAGTGGCGTATAGTAGCACCAAGTGCCATGGCTCACTGACCTTCCAACTTATCGCCTGAATGATTGTACACTACTGTTTCTCCCCCTCCCCCCCCCCCTCTTATTCAGGTGGACGTCGGAAGGACTACCACCGGACGAGCTGTCGGTACAGAACGGTATACTGACCATGAGGGCCAGTCGGTTCCCCCTGTGCATTGACCCTCAACAACAAGCCCTTAACTGGATCAAGAAACGGGAAGATAAACACAATCTGAAGGTAAACACGACCTGAAGGTAAACACGACCTGAAGGTAAACACCATCTGAAGGTAAACACGACCTGATGGTAAACACAACCTGAAGGTAAACACAATCTGAAGGTAAACACAATCTGAAGGTAAACACGACCTGAAGGTAAACACAACCTGAAGGTAAACACAATCTGAAGGTAAACACAACCTGAAGGTAAACACAATCTGAAGGTAAACACAATCTGAAAGTAAACACATACAATCTGCAGGTAAACGCAATCTGCAGGTAAACACTATATGGGGGTAATCATTTAAAAAAAATACACTTCTTACCTAACTGTTCATTTCTCCCTGTCTGTATATCGCCCTGTCTGGCGGCCATAGTTACAGTCATCGAATGTTTTGTCTATGTAATCTAGTCCACTGGTGGGGAACCATTTTGGGGGACGCCTTCCCAAAATTCAACCAAAGAAAACCACTTCTTTAGAGTAGAGTGCCAACACTCCAATCAGAATTAAAAGGAAGTGGTATTTTAGTCGCGTGCCGACTGATGAGGCCCTGCGTGCCCCACTGTGGCACGCGTGCCATAGGTTCGCCACCACTGACCTAGTCTATCTTATCTAGTCTGTCAGACATAGTCTATATCATCTATTCAATTTATAGATACGTCTGTCCATCCACTAAATGTCCCCCCGTAATGTCTATCTAACCATTAAATGTCTCCCCCCCAACCAATGATGTCTGTCTGTCCACTAAATGTCCCCCAATGATGTCTGTCTATCCACTAAATGTCCCCCCATGATGTCTGTCTATCCACTAAATGCCCACCAATAATGTCTGTCTATCCACTAAATGTCCACCAATGATGTCTGTCTATCCACTAAATGTCCACCAATGATGTCTGTCTATCCACTAAATGTCCCCCCATGATGTCTGTCTATCCACTAAATGTCCACCAATGATGTCTGTCTATCCACTAAATGTCCACCAATGATGTCTGTCTATCCACTAAATGTCCACCAATGATGTCTGTCTATCCACTAAATGTCCACCAATGATGTCTGTCTATCCACTAAATGTCCACCAATGATGTCTGTCTATCCCCAGTGCTGTACGTTCAATGACGAGGACTTCCTCAAACAGCTGGAGATGTCCATCAAATATGGCTTCCCTTTCCTGTTCACAGACGTGGACGAGTACATTGACCCGGTCATAGACAATGTCCTGGAGAAAAACATCAAAGGTAAGGTCATCACACTGACTCACCTCCACCCTATGAATAAGAAAGATGGTTGTGTTAACGTGTCGCTACGCACAAATGAAAATAGGTCAACGGAGGCTCAGCTGACCAGTTATAAAAGCGGTCAACGTGACCAGAGATGTCATGATGGCTTTACATGATGGCCCTTGGACATGGAGCTTTGGGCTCCTGCAACAAATTATGAGAATGAAAAGTGTCACGTGAAGTCCCCTTTCATTCAACGCCACCACCACCACCACCATGTAGTTCTCAGCAATTACTTGCAAATACAGGAGGTGATGCACAATACAACGTCACTTCCTCAACGTACTGGTGGAGGGGGAGGGGGTGTCTACATTGACCAGTCCACTCGTTTTTCAGTCCAGCAATACGTCCAGTCACACACATAGCCACGTGTCTTTAGCACCCCTCACCGTCCAGTTAGACATAGCTGACCATTCAAATACTTGTGCAGGCTTTTTTCTCTTTTTGGCGCTGCAGCATCAGGTCCGGTTACAAAGTCTAAACCGGGCTCTGGACGTGAGACGTGTTACTGTGTCGTCGTTGTTATTTATAATGTTTTAATATAATGATATATATATATATATATATATATATATATATATATATATATATATATATATATATATATATATATTGATATTTCCATGTCTAGTGGTGCAAGGCCGCGAGGTGGTCATGCTCGGCGACAAGGAGGTTGATTACGACAAAAACTTCCGTCTGTACCTCAACACGAAACTCTCCAACCCAAAGTTCGGACCGAATGTCTTCGGTAAAGCCATGGTGATAAATTACACGGTCACACTGATGGTACGTTGGATCACTTGTGCTGGTGAATAGTTGGCGTCTCGTAGTTCACAGCTTGGGCATGTTGAAATAATCATTATGTTTGTGTTATTGTTATCATCGGATAGATTACAATCTAGAATGTACGTTGGCAGCAGCATTTCTAATTGGGGCCACGGGGCCCAGAGACTTTGGGAGCCTCCCTGAATGGGGGCCCCAGTCCGGGCTGTTATGATACGCTACTGTCATGTTGAATCACATATTGGCTGTTAATTGGTCAAGTAAACATCAAAGCCTGGAGGCATGCACAATAAGTAGGTCAGGAGATATATCCTTTGCAACGCCTATACAGAACATCGGGATCATGTGAAGTTGAATGTCACCTGTATCTGTAGCCAGGTCTATTCTACGACATTGGCATCTTTAGTTTCACCCGACGTATGTCAGGTGCACATAACAATTCTGGATAAATTTAGGGAAAACCCAGAGTTTTCCAATAGATAGGGTAGTGCGGTAGTATAGTAGTTATGAACAGATGTTTAATCTTATTGCACAATGAAACACACGATGGTCTCAACTCTGGTGAATATGATGGCAGGGTATGATTGGGTATGTTGAGCTTTTTTTTATTTCTTTAACCAAATTGTGTGGTTGGGTCAAAGTTCATGTTTTGTTTACCTGTTTTGAAATGCCATGAAACTCGTAAACTCTTTATATCGCCGACTATTTCCACTTAAAGATAAAAATGAAAATATTTCAAATCGTGCATTATCTCCCCCAAGGGACTGGAGGATCAGCTGCTGAGTGTCATTGTTGGGTATGAGAAGAAAGAGTTGGAGGAGCAGAGGGAGAGTCTGATTCAAGAGACGAGGTCAGATCCTGTCGTCTTTGGGAAAGCGATGTCCTTTTGAGTCTATTTGTGTATTTTTTTTTTTTTTGTAGTTGTAGTTTGTGTTTATTTTGTATTAAAACCTGATTTTCTGTTGTATTCGTATATGTCAGATTACCGTCAGATTACCGTCAGATTACCGTCAGATTACCGTTGTTTAGTTCAATTTCCTCTCTACAATTTGGCTTATTTCCCATCTGTCCGTTCTTCTCCTGTGTTGTTTAAACTTAGTAAGTAGTAAAGTAAAGTTCCCTTAGCCCTAAAGGGCCATCGGGGCAGATGAAGTGTAGAATTCATCTGTTTCTGTAACCTCGGCATATGAAGGGATTGTGTGGTTAGCACAACGCCCAGCCTCCTTTACTTCCACCAACTTAAGGTCAGGTACCCATTTCAAGCTGGGGTGAACTTGTGGGACGACTTTGAAACAGTGCACAGTTGTCTCTTTGATTCTGTTGAGTGGGTCTATTGAGTGGGTCAATTGAGTGTGTCTGTTGAGTGTGTCTATTGAGTGTTTCTATTCAGTGAGTCTATTCAGTGGGTCTATTCAGTGGGTCTGTTGAGTGAGTCTACTGAGTGTGTCTATTGAGTGGGTCTATTGAGTGTGTCTATTGAGTGTGTCTATTCAGTGGGTCTGTTGAGTAAGTCTACTGAGTAAGTCTACTGAGTGAGTCTACTGAGTGTGTCTACTGGGTGGGTCTATTGAGTGGTTAGTACGATGCCCAGCCGCCTTTACCTCCCCCCCCCAAACAAATGTCCGGTACCCATTTGTAAGCTGGGTGGACTTAGGTCAGTTATGAATGGTCACTAGTAGACCTTGTTTATGATACGTTAACAAATATGCTCAGTGTTATTGTCGACCACATGTTTAACACTTAATCCCACCCCACCCCATATATTGTTACCCCCCCACACACACACACCCACAAACCCCCCACACACACACACACACTACAGCTTTAACAAGAAACTGCTGTACGACCTGGAGGACTCGCTGCTCAGAGAACTGGCCCAGTCCAAAGGCAACATGCTGGACAACGAGGACCTAGTGGACACTCTGGAGTCCACCAAGACCAAGGCTTCGGAGGTATGTCCACCCGATCTTCAGTCACTCTTGTTTTTAGCTAAACTGAACTTTACATTCAAACCGATATTGAGTATTCTGTAAATAACTTTGCAATGCTTTTAAAAAAAAAAAAGCATTAATGCTCATTGTCATAATTTAGTGTATGTAGTTTGTTTGTTGGTCTGTTTGTTGGTCTGTTGGTCTGTTTATTGGTCTGTCTGTTGGTCTGTTTGTTGGTCTGTCTGTTGGTCTGTTTGTTGGTCTGTCTGTTGGTCTGTTTGTTGGTCTGTTTGTTGGTCTGTTTGCTGGTCTGTTTGTTGGTCTGTTTGTTGGTCTGTTTGTTGGTCTGTCTGTTGGTCTGTTTGTTTTTCTTAAATCGTTTTATGCACACAGATCTTTAAATAATGATTTTGGTCATTTATTGTTTTCCCACTCGTCATGTTATTTTATGCTGCTTGCACGTGGTGTCCTCCACAGGTGACGTACAAACTGGACCTGGCGTCCAAGACGGCCATCGACATTGAGAAGACCAGGGATGGGTACAGGCCGGCTGCCATGAGGGGCGCCATCTTGTTCTTCGTCCTGGCGGACATGTCAGTGGTGAACTCGATGTACCAGTACTCACTCGAGGCATTTCTAGAGGTCAGTTTCAAGTCTCTTTTTTTTTGTCAGGTTAATGAAACCTGAATGTATGTTTATGTACACCCTGTAACTGTACTGTATATTATGTACAGCTGTTTGTGTACTGTGTATTCTGTACAGGTTTCTGTGTACTGTATATTCTGTACAGGTGTTTGTGTACTCATTAAAGAGAAGTCTGCCTGACACTATCCTAAGGAAGAGAATCAACAATATACTAGAGGCGCTGACATTGAATGTGTACAACTATGGATGTACAGGTAGGTACAACTCTGGATGTACAGGTAGGTACAACTCATAGACATGACATGTTAGCTGACATCAGCGACCATTATGGCAGCAATAGACTGTGTACAATCAGTTTACTGTTTTTTGCTGTGACATAATTAGAATGACGTAAGAAAGAGACAATCATAACCATTCTGTCCCTGTACATGGTAAGTTACAATCATGTATGTCTATTTGATTCCTTAAGTGCGATTAAATAATCATACACTCGGGAAGAAGGTGGGGCAGGGAGAAAATGGGGTGGGAGACGAACTGAAATGACCTTTGGCAAAATGGGGTTGACCGGAGGGGTCCCATTTATCAGATTGCATGTGGTGCAATATTTTCAGCTGGTGTAATCGACACAAAGAGGTCATTGAAGATATAAAGAGGTCATTGAAGATATAAAGATGTCATTGCAGATATAAAAAGGTCATTAAAGATATAAAGAGGTCATTAAAGATATAAAGAGGCCATTAAAGATATAAAGAGGTCATTAAAGATATAAAGAGGTCATTAAAGATATAATGAGGCCATTAAAGATATAAAGAAGTCATTAAAGATATAAAGAGGCCATTAAAGATATAAAGAGGTCATTAAAGATATAAAGAGGCCATTAAAGATATAAAGAGGTCATTAAAGATATAAAGAGGTCATTAAAGATATAAAAAGGCCATTAAAGATATAAAGAGGCCATTAAAGATATAAAGAGGTCATTTAAGATATAAAGAGGTCATTTAAGATATAAAGAGGTCATTAAAGATATAAAGAGGCCATTAAAGATAGAAAGAGGTCATTAAAGATATAAAGAGGTCATTAAAGATATAAAGAGGTCATTAAAGATATAAAGAGGTCATGAAGAGGTCATTAAAGTTATAAAGAGGTCATTAAAGATATAAAGAGGCCATTAAAGTTATAAAGAGGTCAATAAGCTGCCCTGAAATTTATGACAGAATGAGCAGACGTGACCTGCAAATCCACCAGATCTGGGTTGTTTCGTTCCATTGCTGGTAATCATGACGTCAGGTAGTGTTGTTTTCGTTGACGAAAACTAAAACTAAAACCTTCGTTGACGAAAATGTTGACTTTTCGTCAACGAGAACTAAAACTAACATTAGAAGCAAGACTAAAACTAGACGAAAACTAAAATTATTACAGAAAATACGAAATAAAAACTGAAACTAAAATATGACCTGGGACTAAAACAACACTAACGTCAGGTGGTAGCTTGAACCGTTGTCTTTCGTTTAAAAAGTAGCTGACCCCTAAGCGTGTCACGTGTCTATAATTTGCCCTACTTCTCCCCAGGTATATTTGAGCGCGAAAAACTTCTCTTCTCCTTCCAAATCACCCTGAAGCTGGAGCAGCAGCAGAAACACGTCCTCCAGGATGAGCTGGACTTCTTCATCAAGGTGACCAAATTACTGACCATGATGACGTCATATATATAACAACACGTGATTTGTTTTTTTGTTATAGTTAACTTGAATGCACTACTGCCTAACCGGTCAGCCATAACCGTTTCCCCCCACCCCCCCTCCTACTACGTCATCAGGGTAACACGTCCCTTCAGAAGAGTGAGGTCAAGAAGCCCTACCCCTGGATCCCGGATGTGGGCTGGGAGGACATCAACCGACTGGCCACTGACTTTCAATGTTTCGAGAAACTGAGGAATGACATCATCGACGATCAGACTGAATGGAAAGAGGTGACATTTGGCCCGGTGTCATTTAAGTGTCATTACACCATGTCATTTGTGTGAGTGTGTGTGTGTGAGTGTCATTGATATGCACCCCATGTCATTCGTGTGTGTTATTACACATACACCCCATGTCATTCGTGTGTGTCATTACATATACACTGTGTCATTTGAGTCTTCAATGCCCCCCCCCCCAAGTCCAAGTACTGTTAAGGCTTTCTTCAAGTCGCTCTCGTGGTTGGTCGAACAAGGCAAATCGCCTAGAGCGCCTAACTACACTGGCTACGGTCCTGAACAAATGTATGTAATTCCAATCAAATCTGACGCTCTGTGGGGAGGGGGGGAGAGAGTGAGACAAGTACATTTACCCAGGTGCCGCCCAACAACTACTACCAGCTCAGTGTTTGTTGGTTGTGTGTTTGTTTGTATGTTTGTTTGTATGTTTGTATGTTTTTGTATG
The DNA here is from genome assembly GCA_021962125.1 of Bulinus truncatus. Classification (NCBI taxonomy): domain Eukaryota; kingdom Metazoa; phylum Mollusca; class Gastropoda; family Planorbidae; genus Bulinus; species Bulinus truncatus. The sequence continues at coordinate 9,318,803 of JAGDYQ010000017.1, read as the reverse complement.
TTTTTGTATGTTTGTATATAGCTGTAAGGAATAATGTCTTTTCTTTTCTTATTTATTTATTTATTTGTTATTATTTACACTTTTTGTTTATTTCATGAAACCTTCCCAGTGGTTTGACCACGACATACCAGAGTCCCAGAAGTTCCCCCAGAACTACGGCAAGACGCTGACCCCATTCCAGAAGCTCATGCTGTTACGTTGTTTTCGAGTGGACAGGATCTATAGAGCCATAATGGAGTATGTCCTGTACTGACCTGTAGTGTCATGTACTGTCCTGTAGCGTCCTTTTGTGTCCTGTGGTGTCCTGCACTGTCGTGGAGCGTTCTTTAGTGTCATGTACTTT
>JAGDYQ010000017.1:9192347-9317960 GCA_021962125.1 Bulinus truncatus | reverse complement strand
TCATTAGATCACTGTTTGTTTCATATAAGCTAACATTTAGCTCACTGTTAGCTTGAAAATTAGCCTCCCATCAGCTCACAATTAGCTCACTGTATTACATGTATAGCATGTGTCCATCCACAGAGAGGACATAAAGACACTGTACAACAAACTGGCGGTTGAGAACAAGCAAGTGGTGTTCCTGTTTACTGACCAGCAAGTGGCCGAAGAAGGTCAGTCTAGTCTGCATTCCCTTTTAAAAAAAACATTATTTTCGACCTCATTGTTTGCAATAACACGAAAACAGTTAACGAATACATCTTTGAGATGAATGAAACTATTGTGTATACCCGTACTGGTGACTAAGTGGATTAAGTCACGTGTTGTTGCTGAATGTCTGATTGTTTGTTTGTTGTATCTTGGTGTCCAACGCCCCAGTGTTCAGAGTTTTGTTTTGTTGTGTTACCAGGTTTCCTGGAGTTGATCAACAACATGCTGACCACCGGGATGGTGCCGGCCCTGTACGCTGACGAGGAGAAGGACCAGCTCATTGGGATTGTAAGTACTTCTTTTAGTTCTTGACTTATATTCGGTCACCGTTAGTACATTGAGCAATATTATGTGCTGATTTATGACTACTAAAAAAGTGTTTAAATCTTGGCGAGCGTCCGTCCGTGCAGAATGGGATATCGCTATAAATAATTCTGCACTTGTGATATCCTCTATGAAGTCATTTTATTAATTTAAATTTATACTATTTGTAAAAAAAAAGCGCGACAAGTAATTAGCCAGTTGTAAATATTACATTGCTAACTATATGTTTCTGGTCTTGCTGATGATTTGGCGTGTAGTTTTTAAACAATTATTCTCATATTAAACATTTTATTGGGATAAAACCTTTAGTTGCGAATGCAACAGGCAACTACTAGTAGACTACTATTGTAGTAACACATATATGTCTGGGTAGACATGGACTTCTGACAGATAATTTTAGTTAAATATAGTCATTCTGTTTGTGTACAGTGGTGCCCGTTGAGAGTTAGACCAAGTCTTATTTGGTCATGTCGTTTGACCTAGTAACCATTCAATACCAAACTGAGGTTTGTTCTTATTTCGATGTATAGAATAGTTCAAGGGAAAGCACCTAGTTAGATGTACAAACTTTTAACAAGCTGAGCTGACAGTAGTTATCTCTCCTATTGTGATCGCCATTTTCCAAGTTATAAATAGCTTGACCCCGTACGCCATCTGTTATAGGGCACAGAATTACGTACAGACTTTCATAAGCACTCAACGTACACACACACAAAACATACACAACTAGCCCGTCATGTGTACATATACATCTTTATTACTTTATTTGTTTGTATACCTATTACCGGAGATTTCCGTAAATAGGCCATAGGCCAGTATAGGGAAAGCCCCATGGACTTATATTAGGTTAAAAATAGGTCATCTGATTCATATGAAGAGAAAAACAATCTTTACAAAATGGTCCTTTCACTTTACTCATGACTGATCTTTATTACGAAATAAAAATACTGTTTTAAATTTTTTGTATAACACACTTTTAATTTAGAAAAGTTGGAAAACAGAAAAAAAATATATATATACAAAGAAATTATATGCGAGTGTCTCAGGTAATAAGTAGTTCAACTGATCTGTATTTTCCAATACAAACGTCTATGGGATTCTTATATTTGGTACTAGAAATCTGAATCATGTAAACATCAATTTTTTCTGTTTTTGAAGCCCAGTGTGTATTTACGGGAATCTCCGGTATAAACTTGACTTTCTAGCACTCGGTCTTAAATAAACAGTCATACTGTTACATTCTTGCTTACCACAGTGTCAATAAGTGTGTGTGTGGGGGGGGGGCAGGTTGTGTAGCCGTCTATGATTTATTGAATGTGACTGATCTTGAGGTCTGAACAGTCGCCATCTACTGTGTGGCGCTTCGCTTCACTCATCGTGTGGCTACAACGACCGCTGGGTGGGGGAGGGGGGGCAGGGAGACAGAAGCGAGTGTCATGTCCTTGTCGTCATGTTTCGCTCCCACGTGACCTCCTCTTGGCTACCCGCAAGAGCAGTTCCCCGTCACCATCAAGAGACCGGACACGGCCAGCAGACCCCCGCCGAGGTAGAACGCTTCGTCGAAGGTGCCCAGGTTGTCTTTCAGGTACCCCGCCAGGGGGGCCCGAGGAGGTTCCCGAAACCCTGGAAGGCGATCAGCAGCCCCAGGGAGCTGGACATGTGCTTCTGGTCCAGGAAGTCCCCCAGGACGACAGACTTCTGGGAAATGAATGCGCCCGTGAAGAATCCGTAGAGCCCGCAGAAGACGCAGAAGGTGCTGAATGTCTGGAGCGACGGCAGGACGAACGCCACTGCCGCCACGCCGAATATCGTGCACGTATACAGGGACGGCCGGTACGGGCGCAGGAGGGCCGTGTCCAGGATGAGCCCCGAGGCGATGCGGCCCACGCTGTCCACGGCCCCGGCGACGGACAGCGCCAGCGCCGCTTCCGACTCCGGGAGGCCCTTCGATTTGACGAGCGCCGGCATGAAGGTGAAGGCTGCCCTGAACGACATGGCGAAGAGCCAGATGCTGACGCAGTAGAGAAGGAACGGCGGTTCCCTGAGCAGGTAGAAGTGGAACAGCTTGTTGGATGGCTTGGCGCCGCCGCCCTTGTTGTACTGGTCCCGAGGGAAGCAAACTTGTAAAGAGGAGATAACACAGCGATATGCTGATGAACGCAGTTGTCTTTTCTGTTGCTTGGCTTGTAGACAATCATCTCCCTTGCCTGCTACACTATCTCGCTTTTCGTCGTTGTGTGCGCCAATAAAATTATGCTCTGCCGTTTTACTCGTGTTTTTAAAGGGAATTCCCTGTTCCGGAAACCTTTCTCGGGTTTCCCCGATGCGTCTGTGGTGCTGCGTAAATCTGTAGTGCGCGCTCAGAGGCCTGAACAGCATCCCGGCTACAAGGAGGTTAGTCACCAAGCCCCCAATGAGAAGATACGTCCCTGTGAACCCGTAATATTCAGAAAAGAATTGGGCAAGGGGCACTATGAAGAAAGTGCCAAGGCCGACGCCTGAAGTGCCCAAACCGGCAGCGAGGCCGACCCTTTTATTGAAGTACATGCTTACTATAACTAGACCAGGGCCGTACACCAGGCCCCTGCCGACCCCACCGACCAGAGCGTGCGAAAAGAACAGGAAGTATATATTGGTGGCGAAGCAGTTGAGGATCAACCCCACGCTGGCGAGGACGGCCCCGGCCATGACGGACGCCCTCACGCTATAGCGGGCGCAGAAGGCGTTGGCCAGCGGCCCCATGACCAGCTGGAGCGTGCACACGACGGCCCCGGGCCAGGAGGTCAGCTGGGCGCTCTGTCCGAAGGTGTCGAGCAGGAGCAGGAAGAAGACGCCCTCGCTCCTGTCCAGTCCTCCCATGACGACGTGCATGATGAAGCAGCCCAGCACCACAAACCAGCCGTAGCCTCCGTCCGGCGCCCTGTGGCTGCGCCCGCGGTCTTCATCTCCGTCTGTGTCCTCCTCTCCCAAGGCGCTTGCTGTCTGCCCTTCATTTAACTCCATCGATGTTCCGTCATGGGAAATCGTACCACTGGGTGATGAATCTTCAAAGCTCGTGTTTGGGAAAGTTGGTGCTAATTGTTGGTTGTTGGAATCCATTTGTGTATTGAACAGATTCTTAAAGTGACCAAATTTGAAAAACAACTCATAAAGTTACAGAATTCAAATTAAGGGCACTTGCAACGATCAGCAGCTAAAGGGTGTTAGATATCCTAAACATCCACAGCGCTACGCAGCTTTAGACGGGGAAATTTTTGCCTGTGAAGAAACAAAAATAAAAATGTATATTTCTTTGTAAAATGACTGTTTAGAGATTAAATTAGTCATAAATTATGTATGAGGAGAAGATGAATGAATTGTAACAACTAAATATGAGTCATTTTAGTGAACATTTTATGACTTTTTTTTTTGGTTTCATTGAAGCGTGACCTTACAACCACACAGAGAAACGGGCTGTCCCCCCCCCCTACACACACACACCCACCCGACCCCTTCAATAGTTCATACAGCCTTCGTTCCATTTAAATTACCTTAGAGTCGAGCCATATTTGTACCTGAGACCAAAAAACAGAACATATCTCTTACCTGGCACACAGTGTCATATTAGAAATTTGAAATGAAACCTCTGAATTTAAAAAAGATGACACAGTAACCACAAAGTAATAGCAGACTCAACTGTACTATACTAATAACTCTTTCCACATTACTGCAAAAAGTACTTCCAGTAAATTATGTCGACAGAAGATTAAAAATAGCATTCAATTTAGTCCTCATGTGGTAACATAGTCCTAAACCTGACACGTGACTAATTAAGTGACTGTGCATTAAAAATGAAAACATTTCTCCACTCAATGAAGACTCTCTCAAGTTTTTCTAAATAATGAAAGACAAAAAAAAATTGCCGAGCAAATGTTTCATTATTGAAACTCAACAGTTAAAAATAGAATCCCTTCGTGAACTGCAATTTCTGGCCTATGATTTGCGTGCTTCCTGTTCGTGTTACGTCGGTTCCATCTCCTGTATCTGACACAAAATAAATAGACAAAAGTCATTCAGTTCCCAATGACAGAAACATAAAGCTGTTTTATTTGTTTGTAGGTCTGTGTGTACACAGGTTACACAGACTACACACTGACCACTGTAGGAGAGTCCAGGTGTACCACAGATACACAAAATACACTGTATGCGAGTCCAGTTGTTGTTTTTAGTTTACCGGGCTCACCGTTACTAATCAGGGACACAGCAAACATTGTCTGTAGCAAAGGACAATAACTCCACTCATTTCTCTTCTTTGTATCTCTGTGTCTCTGTGTGTGCGTGTGTGTGTGTGTGTGTGTGTGTGTGTGCAGTTAGCCCCCACCCCACCCGATACAAAACCTTCCCACCCTGTCATAGAATGTATTATTTATTTTGTTTATTATAATAGCGAGTGTGTGCCTGGGAATACGGAGGTACATAAAATAACCTTTTGATATTTATATTATTTTGAAAGAACATTTGATTGTATTAACCACACACAAACACACACACACACACACACACGTCCCACACCCACAATCCCCTCAAAATAAAACGATGACATCGCTCTTATTTTTACATCAGCGCGCCAAACTGGCCACTGCACACTCAACACCTGCGACAATAAAAACCTGGCAAGCACGATCTTAATTAACATAAAAGTCGAACACGGAGTTTGAACGTGCAGTCAATTAACCTCTGTGTCCGTGCATAAATTATCTTCGCACACTGCAGTCACAATGCTGGCCATGTAATATGACCGACATACAGTTATGGGCACGAATCAACATAATGTACGCTGGGCGGACATCCAATAAGGTGCGCGCTGTGAAACTGATAAAGTATAAAATCAACCTTAAAGCCTGGACATAATATGCCATTTGCATTCGTTTATACGTAGAAATAAATAGAGAAAAAAATAATGTGTATCAGTAGATGAACAACCATGTTTATATGTTTGGTGACGATACATTTTTAATTTTAATTAGAAATCTAAAGTTTGACATTTTTAATTGCAGCATTACGCGTCTTTTGACCTCGAATCATTTCCCTTTCCCCCCACCCTCTTCCCCTACCCCGATTTCCACTTATCAGGGCCTGATACGGGGGGGGGTGCTATTGATGCAGATGAGCTGATTCTTGGATTGAGCCCAGCTGCAGACGTGTACGGCTGGCGTTACATACACCATTAAAAAATATATAACAGCTGCAACGTAAGACACCAAATGTTTAGTCGACCTTGCCCCCAGGGAGCGATGGTGCGGGGGGGGGGCTGGGCTTTGGCTCTATGTGGCTCCACCCCTTCCCCCCCCCCACGACCATGGTACTGCATAGTGTGTCGAAAATGAATATCATTTTGTTGGCCGAAATCCCCCGGGGGGGGGGGTATGGAGTCTTGAGTCACAAAATCGAGGGCCTTCGTGTACTAGGATCCAAAGCCCCTCCCCCCCCCCATACGAATCCTTACCGCCGCCCCCACCCCTACCCCCACCCTCCAGTCATAATACATACGCTACTCAGGACAAGCATCGGTGCTGTCTATGTTGTGACGATGTTGTGACGATTGACGACGTTGCGCAGGATTAAACTCTCCCTGCGATGTGAAACTGTCCTGCTGATTAAACTGTTGGGATGAATAATCAGCACCCCCCATGAACGATTTTTTTTTTAATCGAGTGATAATTTAGTCGCTCTGGTAGTTAATCTGTTGTTGTGGTATATAATAATCTCTGGTGAATAATGCGGTTCTCTTTTTATTTTAATGAATAATAATCTGACAGTTTGGCGAATTCATCATTTTTTTTTGCCCCCAGATGAGGAAAGAGGCTGCTGATGCAGGCAAGGGTCCGGCCAAGGAGAGCATCTGGATGTACTTCGTGGACAAGTGCGCCAACAACCTCCACATCGTCATGGCCATGTCCCCTGTGGGCGACACCCTCAGGTCCAGGTGTAGAAACTTCCCAGGTGAGAAGAAGGGGGGGGTGGGGGTGAGAGTGGGGGAGGGGTCTGTTTTAGTGTGAAGACACTGTCACATCATGTGATAATGAATTATACCCTGTGAGCCATACCCTTGGAACTAAAGCCATTGAACTATAACCTTTGAACTGTAGCCTACGAGCTAATCACCCTTCCCCGTGACAATGCATGATTCAATAATTAATTAGGCAATTAAATTTTATTTTCTACAAATACGAGTCAAATCAAATCCGCATAAGCAGATGAAGGCGGCAGCTGTGTTGAGCTATGACGAACGGCACTAATACATGGATTACTTCCCTTGCATCGAATAATTACAAACATGTCGAGATGTATGCTAGGGATTAGCTAGTACGTGACTACCGGTGTGCTAGTAGGTCAATTCAGCAGTGAACAAACGAAAATTGCTTGTTTTAAGCTTTATGAGGGTTAAAGGGGAATGGGGTAGGTGCACACTTACTTAATAAAAAATTATAAGATAAAAATTTATTCCAATATTGAATTGTATATATATATATATATATATCTATACTTAAAAGACGCATTTGTTGTCTGTCTGTCTGTCTGTCTGTTCCCTTATAACTCAAGATCCAGACAATCAAATAACGTGAAATTTGTTACACATACACATAATTACATGGGGAAGGTTATAGGACAGGTTTCGTTTCATCTGGATGGGTATTTTAATTGTAATTAATTTTTTTTTATTTTAGCATTTTACTATATTAAAGTAATCTCGACGGCGCCATAAATAAAATTCCTCTGTGACGTCATTTCCCGATGATCGAATAGAACTTGCGCGCATGACCTATTAAAAATTGAGATTATGTGTGGCTCGCTAGCACAGTCCGTTACTCTCTTGGCCGTGACTCAAATTTGGCCAACTAAGTGTGGGTTCAAATCCCGATAGTGAATTTTTTTTTTTCAAATTTTTTTCTTCTTCAGAATAATCTCTATACTTATAAGACGCATTTGTTGTCTGTCTGTCTGTCTGTCTGTTCCCAGAGAGAGAGAGGGAGGGAGAGAGAGATAAAGAGACAGAGGGGGGCAGGTGGGGAGAGAGAGGAAAGGAGGGTAGGAAGGAGGGAGGGAGGGGGAGAGAGGGAGGGAGGGGGATGGACAGGGTGAGAGGAGGGGAGAAAGGGAGATGGGAGAGGGAGGGAGAGAGAGGGAGAGGGAGGGAGGGAGAAAGGGAGGGGGAAGGAAAGAGAAAGGAACGGAGGGAGAGAGGGGGTAGGGAAGGAGATAGAGGGGAGGGAGGGAGAGAGGGTGGGAGAGAGGGAGGGAGAGATAAAGAGTGAGGGGGGCAGGGAGAGAGAGAGGGAATGAGGGAGGGAGGAAGGGGGAGAGAGGGGGAGGGAGAGAGGGGAGGGAGGGGAAAGGAAGGAGGGAGAGAGGGGTTAGGAAGGGAGAGAGAGGAAGGGAAGGAGAGAGGGAGAGAGCGGATGGGAGAAATGTGAGGAAGAGATAAAGAAAGAGAGGGGGCAGGGAGGGAGAGAGAGGGAAGGAGGAAGGGGGAGAGAGGGAGGGGGAGAGGGAGAGAGGGAGATGGGAGAGGGGGGAGGGAGAGAGAGATGGGAGAGAGAGGGAGGGAGAAAGGGAGGGAGGGAAAGGGGGAGAGAGAGAGGGGTAAAGAGGGAGGGGGAGGGAGGGAGAGAGGGGGAGGGAGAAAACAAAAGGTAAACAGAAAACCTTATTTTAAACCCGGGCTAAGCCGGGTACTTGCAAATAGTATATATATATATATATATATATATATATTACAAAAACGGTTAGTTTTAAAAACTGCATTTTGATTAGAGAGTATAAAGATAATTTATTTGAATGACGCAAACTGTAAAAACGGTGGGAGGGGTTTTGTAACGTCACGATATTTAAAAGTGATGTGGACACCCGGGCCGGATTAAAGAGTCAAAAGAGACGTTCTTGGCCCTCGGGCAGTATTTAACACAAACCTCTGTTAATGGTTCGCATGTATAATATAATTTAATTTTTTTTTTATTGTTATGATTGGTGGTCGTCAGGTATCGTGAACAACGCAATCATTGATTGGTTCTTTCCATGGCCGGAACAAGCTTTGTTTGCAGTGGCCAGCGTGATGATATCCTCAGATGTAAGATTGTTGTGTATGATTGTGTACAAGGCCGTAGCCGGGGGGGGGGGGCTAGGGGGCTGCTGTCCCCTCCCCCCCTCCCCAAATTAATTCTAAAAATTAAATTCTAGTATAAAATATACTTCTTTATCATTGCGTTCCAATTTTTTCTTTTATAAAACTCTCAACACAGACCCTCCCCCAAACCGCACAGCCCCCCCCCCCCCCCAAAAACAAAATTCTGGCTACGGCCTTGATTGTGTCTCTCTCTAGCTTTGATTGGTTAATTTTGTTATGCGATGGTGCCTCGTTATGGTGGTCTTCCTTACCTTTGCCCCGTGCATGAATAATTCTGTAGTACATCTCCATTCGTCTTTAGTGTTGGAGGTGAGGCATTAACTATGAACACACGATCGTCAATTGTCACCTATAGCAGTGATACATTTCCAAGCACCACCCCTTTCAGTATAACTGTTATAACGGTACAATTAGGGCTCCAAAACTTCATGCGGCGACCTCTTAAACTGACTCGCTGACTGACTCACTGACTGACTCGCTGACTGATTTGATGAGAATGACTCACTAGCTGACTCGCTGACTGATTCACTGTATAAGTGACTCGCTATAGATCTGAACCATTGACTGACTAGCTGTATAAATGTCTCACTGACTGACTTGCTGAATGAGGTAAAATATGATTTACTCACTGCCTGACTCGCAATTGTACTGACTCACTGGCTGACTCACACTTTAACTGACTCACTGGCTGACTCGTAGTTTTACTGACTCACTGGCTGACTCACACTTTAACTGATTCACTGGCTGACTCGCAATTTTAAAGACTCACTATAAAAACTAACTCACGGACTCTCCCTGGTATATACTCACCCCCCCACCCACCATGTCCAACAGAACCAGCTGATCCCGGCCAACCACCGGGAGGACATTGTGTCCCACTGCGTCATGGTCCACCTCAGCGTCAACGAGTACAGCCAGCGGTTCCTGCAGCGGCTGCGTCGGTACAACTTCGTCACGCCCAAGAACTACCTGGACTTCATCACCTGCTACCTGAAGCTGCTCAGGGAGAAAGACCTGTACATACAGTCGCAGGTGAATTTGGGAGGACTTGAGGGTCTGTCCTGACAGGACCTGAAGATGAAGTTACTGGGCAGAGTCCTTCTGCTGAAGGAGATCAAATCCATCGTCAATCTCCAACTATTCCTCATATAATGTCAAAGTTCCTCATATAATGGCATAGTTCCTAGCCCAATGTTATAGTTCCTCGTATAATGTAATAATTCCTAGCACTATGTTACAGTTCCTCGTATAATGTCATAGTTCCTCGCATAATGCCATAGTTCCTTGTATAATTTCATAGTTCCTCATATAATGTCATTGTTCCTCATATAATGTCATAGTTCCTAGCCCAATGTTATAGTTCCTCGTATAATGTCATAGTTCCTAGCACTATGTTACAGTTCCTCATATAATTTCATAGTTCCTCATATAATGTCATAGTTCCTCATATAATGTCATAGTTCCTCACACGATGTCATAGTTCGTCGCATGATGTCATAGTTCCTCCATTAATACCTCTCTTCAATTCGTTTTTGCTCATCCGCCTTACCACAATCTGATCTGCAATCTGATCTGCAATCTGATCAGTGTGAACGTCTGCAAGGGGGTCTGGCCAAGATCGCCGACGCCAGCAAGATGCTGACGGTCCTGAACGAGAAGCTGGCCGTCCAGAAGGTGGCCGTGAAGGAGAAGACCATCGCCTGCGAGAGCCTACTGAAGGAGATCGCCCACTCCAGCACCGAGGCCAACGAGATGAAGAGCGCGGCGCAGATCAAAGCGCAGGAGATCAAAGAGTCGAGTAAAATTATTTCCGTCGAGAAGGTGAGGGCTTTGGAACCATCTCTCTATTATCCCTGTCTGTCACACACTCTCCCTGTCTGTCACACACGCTCCCTGTTTATCACACACTCTCCCTGTCTGTCACACACTCTCCCTGTCTGTCACACACTCTCCCTGTCTCTCACACACTCTGTCGCGCACTCTCTCTCTCTTTCTCTCTCTCTCTCTCTCTCCCTGTATCTCACACACTCTCTCCTCCCACATTCTCTCGTTCGCTCCTGGTCCCACCTGATTCCGTGATCGATCATTTATTTAATCCATGGCACTGTTAGTTATTGTTGTTGTTATTGTTGTTGTTGTTATTGTTATTGTTGTTATTGTTGTTGTTATTTTGTTGTTCACATTATTTTTTCGATAGAAAGAAATTTTTTAGTGCATTGATTGATTTGGTGATATGGTTGGTCGGTAGGTTTATTGGCTTACTGATTGATTGATTAGCCGACTAGCTGAATGATCAACTGACCTATAGATGATGGATTGACTTATAAACGGATTGTAGAGTGACTGCCTGGCTGACGGATTGACCGACTGATTTATTGACTGACTGATAGATAAGGTGATTGATTCACTAACTCATTGATTGGTTGACATTTCATTCTCATCCTCTATTCCCTCTTACTGAAGTTTCGCTTAATTGCAGCCTCCTCCATTTCTCCCTTGATTGACTGACTGACAGACTGACTGACTGTCTGACTGACTGACTGGTGTAAGTCATTTTAAAAACAAAATAAATTACAATAACTCATTCATCGATTTGTTACAACAGGCTGAGGCGGAGGAAGCCCTTCAAGAAGCCTTGCCGGCCCTGGAGGCGGCTCGCCTCGCACTAGATGACCTGGACAAGACGGACATCACGGAAGTCAGGTAAACATTGAGCCACTTTCCGAGAATTCCTATGACGTCATCGTGTCTATTTTTTAATAACATGCCTAAGGGAGATAAGTAAATAAAACTATCGCTAGTTAAATTAAAAAACTGTTCCTTGCTTCTTTGTTTCCCCTTAGTGCCGATGGTCAAGCAAAATATAGAAATAATATGGGGCATTCCAAATATGGTCATTTTTGGGAGGTCTTAAGATTTGCAGTGTTTTAACTAGGGCCCCCAAACATATATTTTTGTATGCCCCCCAGACGTACATTGTCCCAGCCAAGCCTGCCCTCCCCCCAAACGTACATTCTCCCGGGGCCACGAAATCGTAAGAATTGCTTTATTGGCTTTCTTTCACATTTACACTTTGAGAAAGACGCCCCAGTTTTCACCCGCTAATGCCGCCACCGCCATCATTTAGTGAGACGCCACTTCTCACCTCACACACCACCACACACACCCTCTCCGGGGCCCCCAACTCCTCCTATACCGTTTTGTTTCATTCGTCTGTGTTTCTTGTGTCCAGGTCATTCGCCAAGCCGCCCCCCGCGGTTCAGACGGTGTGCGAGTGTATCGCGGTCCTGAAGGGTGTGAAGGAGATCTCCTGGAAGTCGGCCAAGGGGATGATGTCTGACCCCAGTTTCCTGAGGCAGCTGAAGGAACTGGACGTGGACAACATCACCACCCGCCAGACGCAAACTGTCAAAGGTAAAAAAAAATTAAAAAATACAAACGGCAGATTGTCAAAGTTCTTAGTTTTCTTTTTCAAAAGTCACAAATCGTAACCGGCAGGTAGCTCGAAAATGGCACAAACTATCAAATTTAAACTTACATTTAAAACTCTGACACCCGATGTTTTTGATAATTTTTTCGCTTCTCATGTTATCTGCTACATGTGATTATTTTTGCTGCCGTGCGTCAAACTTGCCAATTAGCGCGCAATTCATTTACTGCTGCCAATTACTGGGGCATTGCCTGCCTCTTTTGTTAATGTTTTGTTATCCGATGCACAGGTTACTATTATTTGTGTGCTATACTAGTATACATAATAAGAGATGTTGCATGTATGTCCTCTCCTGTCCTCTCCAGCCAGGCTGCAGGACATCAATGTCACCGTCCAGCAGATGTCGCTCATCTCCAAGGCTGGCGCAGGTCTCTTGAAGTTCGTCATCGCCGTCATGGGCTACTGTGCTGTGTTCAGGGAGATCAAGCCAAAGAGAGACAAGGTTGAGTGGACATTTTAAAAAAAACACACTAAATTGTCTTCTCTGAAACTGTGGGAGGGTCGCCGACTCGGTAGACAATGTCAACAGAGCCGCCGTAGTTCTCTATTGTGTCGCCCTGGGAGAGTTCCATATTTTTTTGGGCGGCCTATCTGATAACTGCCAAAACGTTTAATATCGCCCTGTCGGGGCCCCCTCCATGGTTCGACGCCTTGTGCGCCCCCTACAACTCACAGTGCCCTTCTTACCCAACTGAATGTCAACATTGTTTACTACAAGAGAAGATATTGAAAAACAACCTTTTTTATTAAACGTTAAATGGTTGTGTGTGTGTGGGGGTAGGGGGAAGTATTATAATGTCAAGTAAAGACATGTCATTTAACACGGGGGAGTACTATAATGTCAAGTATAGAATGTCATTTAACACGGGGGAGTCAAGTAAAGACATGTCATTTAACACGGGGGAGTACTATAATGTCAAGTAAAGACATGTCATTTAACACGGGGAAGTACTATAATGTCTAGTAAAGACATGTCACTTAACACGGGGCAGTACTATAATGTCAAGTAAAGACATGTCATTTAACACGGGGGAGTACCATAATGTCAAGTAAAGACATGTCATTTAACACGGGGGAGTACCATAATGTCAAGTAAAGACATGTCATTTAACACGGGGGAGTACCATAATGTCAAGTAAAGACATGTCATTTAACACCATTCCTCCCCCTCCCCACCACCAATATCCTAATCGATAGTGAGGTGTTGTTTATTTCCTTTGTGTGAATTAAAAAACATCACTATTTAGGCTGCTAGAGGGTTTACAGTAATGTTTGATATTGATTAATACATTCGCTGCGGAGAAATCCGTGTAGAAATAAATAAGAAAAAGATCATGAGGAAATAACAATCAGAGCTGGGATGAATTGTTGCCCGACACCTACACACCCAGCCCTGATGGGTTAATGGGATCAAACTGGGCCAATGGTTCGCACGTTTTAGAATGTGAAATGACAAAGATGAACAACAAGGGGGGGGGGGTCGGTATAAAAGTCAACTGAACGCGCGCTGAATGTTCTGTTAGTCACCACCCCCACCCTCCCCTCCCTCTCACCAGGTGGCGACCCTGGAGAAGAACTTCTACGAACTGAAGCGAGGCCTGGACAAGATCAACAAGCAGGTGGCCAAGCTGGAGGACCTTATCGAGAACCTGAACCTGAAGTACGAGATGGCCATGCTGGAGAGGCAGCGGCTGGAGGAGGAGACGAGGGTGATGGAGAGGCGGCTGATCGCGGCCGACAAACTCATCAACGGCCTGAGCTCTGAGAATGTCAGGTAGCTGGTCGGCGTGGCTAATGGGAGAATGTCGGGTAGCTGTTGGCGTAGCTGGAAGAATGTTAAATAAGTGTTGTCGTAGCTGGAAGAATATTACATAGCTGTTGGGATGAGGGGGAGGGGCTGTTACAGACAGGCAAGTTAGGGCCCCAATTGAATACGGGCCTCAATTTCTAAGGGCCCCCTTCTAATAAAGATTCTTATAAAATCTGATGCTATCAGGGCCCCGACAAGTACTTATGCCAAGGGCTCCGTGTATCTGAGAATCTCTCCCTAGGGCGCCCGAAAACCAAATAAAGGCCCTGATACTAAGTTCTTTCCATCGTCTATTGTTGACTCTGTCCTGTGTTGGCCACTTTTGTTTACGTAATCTCTGGTGTCATGGGAGAAAACTCCGTATGGACTGGCTACGATACAAAACTTGAATGTATCAATCAGCTGACAGCTATCCTACAAATAACAAGCTGTCCATTATAACATATCAATAATTATATATATATAACTGTAAATAAACAAAACAACTTTGTATAGATTCCAGCGAGCCAGATTTTTTTAAACATGTATGTGTTTCTAAGAATTATATAGCTATTACATTCATATATTGTGTCAGTAATCTTGTGCCGAATATCCAGACTCTCCTATAGTTATTATTACATCGACATCCTGTGTCAAAGTCATCGTTTGTCGATTATCCAGTGTCTCTTATAACCGTATCAGCTTTTGCATAGTCTCTTCAGTGAGCCAAAGCTTTTAGCCTGATAATTTTCTGACAAATACAGGTTTTGTACCTGATTGTATTCAAATGTTACGTCTGGACTAAACGAGATGCGCTTTGTCTTCCAAATTGTCTGAATACTTTGAACTGCCTTGACCCTTTGTTAGAACGAGTGCTTTAGTGACGTCCGCCATTATTAATGTCACTGTCATTGAATGACCAAAGAATTTCACGTGAACTTTTTTTTCAGATGGTTGAAAGATCTGGACGAGCTGAAGAGGAAGCGGAAACGGTTGCTAGGCGACTGCATCGTCGGCGCCGCCTTTTTGAGCTACGTGGGCGCATTCAGTTACGAGTACAGGTAGGGAGGCATTTTCGATAGACCTGTAAACACCTGTGACATAATCTCATAATTTGATCCCTTGAATCATTTTGTGGGGGGGGGGCGGGGGGCTTTTGCGGGCCCCCATACAGGTATTTTTGTTTTGTTTTTCGGAGGGCCACTGTATTTGTTTGTTTTGATGACCACTCAGGCATGAAATGATGACCCTAGTCTGGGTGAGTGATCTCAGGGCGAAGGAGATTCCGCTGAGTAGCCCGTACCGAATTGAGGAGCTGCTGACCACAGATGTGGAGATTAGCAAGTAGGTTCACTTGACCTTTACTTTAATCTTTATCTTTAACATTGACTTTACTTTATGGATTAGCGGATTAGCAGATACCCCGCTATGTGCACATTATTTTTGCAATATGGGTACATTATGTGAACGACATGTAGTCGGTGTACTTGAGATGACGTGTTCTTCTGTGTACTTACTGAGATGGTAGCACAAAGTGGCGTATAGTAGCACCAAGTGACTATAGTAGCACCAATTGGCGTATAGTAGCACCAAGTGGCGTATAGTAGCACCAAGTGGCGTTTTGAACATTTTACTGACTCTACAACGTTCATGACTCACTGACCTTCCAACTTATCGCCGGAATGATTGTACACTACTGTTTCTACCCCTTCCCCCCTCCTATTCAGGTGGTCGTCAGAAGGACTACCACCGGACGAGCTGTCGGTACAGAACGGTATACTGACCATGAGGGCCAGCCGGTTCCCCCTGTGCATTGACCCTCAGCAGCAGGCCTTGAACTGGATCAAGAAAAGGGAAGAGAAACACAATCTGAAGGTAAACACGACCTAAAGGTTAACACAATCTGAAGGTAAACACGACCTGATGGTAAACACAACCTGAAGGTAAACACAATCTGAGGGTAAACACAATCTGAAGGTAAACACAACCTGAGGGTAAACACAATCGGAGGGTAAACACAATCTGAAGGTAAACACAACCTGAAGGTTAACACAATCTGAAGGTAAACACAACCTGAAGGTAAACACAATCTGAAGGTAAACACAACCTGAAGGTAAACACAATCTGAGGGTAAACACAATCTGAAGGTAAACACAATCTGCAGGTAAACACAATCTGCAGGTAAACACTATCTGAGGGTAAACACAACCTGAAGGTAAACACAATCTGAAGGTAAACACAATCTGCAGGTAAACACTATCTGAGGGTAAACACAACCTGAAGGTAAACACAATCTGAAGGTAAACACAACCTGAAGGTAAACACATACAATCTGCAGGTAAACACAATCTGACGGTAAACGCATACAATCTGCAGGTAAACACAATCTGAAGGTAAACACATACAATCTGCAGATAAAATACAATCTGCAGGTAAAGTCAATCTGCAGGTAAACACTGTGTGGGGGTAATCATTAAAAAAAATACACTTCTTACCAAACTGTTCATTTCTCCCTGTCTGTATGTCTCCCTGTCTGTATATCTCCCTGTCTGTATATCTCCCTGTCTGTATATCTCCCTGTCTGGCGCCCATAGTTACAGTCATCAAATGTTTAGTCTATGTAATCTAGTCCACTGGTGGGGAACCTTTTTGGGGACGCGTTACCAACATTCAACCAAAGAACAACACTTCTTTAGAGCAGAGTACCAACACTCCAATTAGAATTAAAAGGAAGTGATATTTTTGTCGCGTACCGACTGATGAGGCCCTGCGTGCCCACTGTGGCACACGTGCCATAGGTTCGCCACCACTGTCCTAGTCTATCTTATCTAGTCTATCAGACATAGTCTATAGTATCTATTTAATTTATAGATACGTCTATCTACCCATTAAATGTCCCCCCCCCCACCAATAATGTCTGTCTATCCCCAGTGCTGTACGTTCAATGACGAGGACTTCCTCAAACAGCTGGAGATGTCCATCAAATATGGCTTCCCTTTCCTGTTCACAGACGTGGACGAGTACATTGACCCGGTCATAGACAATGTCCTGGAGAAAAACATCAAAGGTAATAAGGTCACTGCACTGACCCGCCCCACTGACCCCATGAATAAGAAATATGGCTGTATTAATGTGTCGTTACGCACAAATGAAAATAGGTCAACGTAGGCTCAGCTGACCAGTTACAAAAACGGTCAACATGACCAGAGATGTCACGATGGTTTTTGCAGAGCCCCCCCCCCTCGTACAGCGGGCCTTTTGGGCTCCTGCAACAAATTATGAGAATGAAAAGTGTCACGTGAAGTCCCCTGTCATTCAACGCCACCACCACCACCACCATGTAGTTCTCAGCAATTACTTGCAAATACAGGAGGTGACGCACAATACAAGGTCACTTCCTCAACGTACTGGTGGAGGGGGAGGGGGTGTCTACATTGGCCAGTCCACTCGTTTTTCAGTCCAGCAATACGTCCAGTCACACACATAGCCACGTGTCTTTAACACCCCGTCATTGCCCAGTTAGACATAGCTGATCACTCAAATACTTGTGCAGGCTTTTTTTTTCTTTTAGGCGCTGCAGCATCAGGTCCGGTTACAAAGTCTAAACCGGGCTCTGGGCGTGTGACATGTTACCGTGTCGTTTTGTGTCATTCATATTGTTTTAATATGTATGTATGTATATATATATATATATATATATATATATATATATATATATATATATATATATTGATATTTCCATGTCTAGTGGTGCAAGGCCGCGAGGTGGTCATGCTCGGCGACAAAGAGGTTGATTACGACAAAAACTTCCGTCTGTACCTCAACACGAAACTCTCCAACCCAAAGTTCGGACCGAATGTCTTCGGTAAAGCCATGGTGATCAATTACACGGTCACACTGATGGTACGTTGGATCACTTGTGCTGGTGAATAGTTGGCGTCTCACAGTTCACAGCTGGGCATGTTGAAAATCATTATGTTTGTGTTATTGTTGTCATCGGATAGATTACAATCTAGAATGTACGTTGGCAGTAGCATTTCTAATTGGGGGCACGGGGCCCAGAGACTTTAGGAGCCTCCCTAAATGGGGCCCCAGTATGGGCTGTTATGATACGCTACTGTTATGTTGAATCACATATTGGCTGTTAATTGGTCAAGTAAACATCAAAGCCTGGAGGAATGCACAATAAGTAGGTCAGGAGATATATCCTTCCAACGCCTATACAGATCATCGGGGTCATGTGAAGTTGAATGTCGCCTGTTTCTGTAGCCAGGTCTATTCTACGACATTGGAATCTTTACTTTACCCCGACGTATGTCAGGTGCCCATAACAATTCTAGATAGATTTAGGGACAACCTGAAGTTATTAGGTGGAGAGGTGGAATACAGCATTATATATTACGAAAAGATGTTTAATCTTATTGCACAATGAAACACACGATGGTCTCAAGTCTGGTGAATATGATGGCAGGGTTAAAAAAAAAAAAGCCATATTGGTATTTTGAGCTTTTTTTTATTTCTTTAACCAAATTGTGTGGTTGGGTCAAAGTTCATGTTTTGTTTACCTGTTAGAAATGTCGAGAAACTCGTAAACTCTTTATATCACCAACTATTTCCACTTAAAGATAAAAATGAAAATATTTCAAAGCGTACATTATCTCCCTCAGGGACTGGAGGATCAGTTGCTGAGTGTCATTGTTGGGTATGAGAAGAAAGAGTTGGAGGAGCAGAGGGAGAGTCTGATTCAAGAGACGAGGTCAAATCCTTTTGAGTCTATTTGTGTTTTTTTTTTTTTTGTAGTTGTAGTTTTTGTTTATTTTGTATTAAAACCTGATTTTCTGTTGTATTCGTATATGTCGGATGACCGTCAGATTACCGTTGTTTAGTTCAATTTCCACTCTTCAGTCTGGTTTATTTCCCCTCTGTCCGTTCTTCTCCTGTGTTGTTTAAACTTAGTAAGTAGTAAAGTAAAAGTAAAGTTCCCTTAGCCCTAAAAGAGCCATCCGGGGCAGATGAAGTGTAGAATTCATCTGTTTCTATAACCTCGCCTATGAAAGGGACTGTGTGGTTAGCACAACGCCCAGTCGCCTTTACTTACACCAACTTAAAGTCAGGTACCCATTTCAAGCTGGGATGAACTTGTGGGACTGGGTGAACTTGTGGGACTGGGTGAACTTGTGGGACTGGGTGAACTTGTGGGATGACTTTGCACTAAATTTCACCAGGAAAAATTCCCTTTGATCTCACAGAGGATCGAACCCCGGACTCTCAGGTCGACAGTCGAGTATCTACACCACTCGGCCATCCGTCCCACTTAGCGGCGGTGTTTCTTTTGGCTTAATGCGAACAGGGGAAGGGGATGGGAGGTTGGGGTTGTCACACCTTTTACTTTGAGCAAACAGGTAAAGAAGAAAAAAAGCGCCGCACATGGCGTCATTAGAGGTGCACTCTTTCATGTGCACAGATGTCTCTTTGATTCTTATGGGTCTATTAGTAGGTCTATTCAGTGGGTCTGTTGAGTGAGTCTACTGAGTGTGTCTATTGAGTGGGTCTTTTGAGTGGGTCTATTGAGTGGCTAGTGCGATGCCTTAACCTTCCCCCAACAAATGCCCGGTACCCATTTGTAAGCTGGGTGGACTTGGGTCAGTTATGAATGGTCACTAGTAGACCTTGTTTATGATACGTTAAACAAATATGCTCTATGTTATTGTCGACCACATGTTTAACACTTAACCCCACCCCATATATTGTTACCCCCACACACACACCCCACACACATCCACACACACACACACACACACACACTACAGCTTCAACAAGAAACTGCTGTACGACCTGGAGGACTCGCTGCTCAGAGAACTGGCCCAGTCTAAAGGCAACATGCTGGACAACGAGGACCTAGTGGACACTCTGGAGTCCACCAAGACCAAGGCCTCGGAGGTATGTCCACCCAATCTTCGGTCACTCTTATTTTAGCTCAACTGAACTTTACATTCAAACCGATACTGAGTATCCTGTAAATAACTTTACAATGCTTTTAAAAAAATAGCATTAATGCTCATTGTCATAATTTAGTGTTTGTAATTTGTTTGTTGGTCTGTTCGTTGGTCTGTTTGTTGGTCTGTTGGTCTGTTTGATGGTCTGTTTGTTGGTCTGTTTGTTGGTCTGTTGATCTGTTTGTTGGTCTGTTGGTCTGTTTGATGGTCTGTTTGTTGGTCTGTTTGTTGGTCTGTTTGTTGGTCTGTTTGTTGGTCTGTTTGTTTTTCTTAAATCATTTTATGCACACAGATCTAAAAATAATGATTTTGGTCATTTATTGTTTTTCCACTCGTCATGTTATTTTATGTTGCTCGCACGTGGTGTCCTCCACAGGTGACGTACAAACTGGACCTGGCGTCCAAGACGGCCATCGACATTGAGAAAACCAGGGACGGGTACAGGCCGGCTGCCATGAGGGGCGCCATCTTGTTCTTCGTCCTGGCGGACATGTCGGTGGTGAACTCGATGTACCAGTACTCACTCGAGGCATTTCTAGAGGTCAGTTTCAAGTCTCTTTTTTTTTGTCAGGTTAATGAAACCTGAATGTATGTTTATGTACACCCTGTGACTGTACTGTATATTCTGTACAGCTGTTTGTGTACTGTATGACTGTACTGTATATTATGTACAGGTGTTTGTGTACTGTATGACTTGTGTACTGTATATTCTGTACAGGTGTTTGTGTACTCATTAAAGAGAAGTCTGCCTGACACTATCCTAAGGAAGAGAATCAACAATATACTAGAGGCGCTGACATTGAATGTGTACAACTATGGATGTACTGGTAGGTACAGCTCATAGACATTGACATTTTAGCTGACATCAGTGACCATTATGGCAGCATTAGACTGTGCAATCAGTTTACTGTTTTTTTGCTATGACGTAATTAGAATGACGTAAGGAAAGAGACAATCGTAACCATTCTGTCCCTGTACATGGTAAGTTACAATCATGTATGTCTATTTGATTCCTTAAATGCGATTAAATAATCATACACTCGGGAAGAAGGTGGGGGTAGGGAGGAAATGGGGTGGGAGACGAACTGAAATGACCTTTGGGCAAATGGGGTTGACCGGAGGGGTCCCACTCATCAGATTGCATGTGGTGCAATATTTTCTGCTGGTGTAATCGACACAAAGAGGTCATTGAAGGTATAAAGAGGTCATTGAATATATAAAGAGGCCATTAAAGATATAAAGAGGTCATTAAAGATATGAAGAGATCATTAAAGATATAAAGAGGTAATTAAAGATATGAAGAGGTCATTAAGGATATAAAGAGGTCATTAAAGATATAAAAAGGTCATTAAATATATAAAGAGGTCATTAAAGGTATGAAGAGGTCATTAAGGATATAAAGAGGTCATTAAAGATATGAAGAGGTTATTAAAGATATAAAGAGGTCATAAAAGATATAAAGAGGCCATTAACGATATAAAGATGTCATTAAAAATATAAAGAGGTCATTAACGATATAAAGAGACCATTAAAGATATAAAGAGGTCATTAAAGATATAAAGAGGTCAAAAAACTGGCATGAAATTTATGACAGAATGAGCAAACGTGACCTGCAAATCCACCAGATCTGGGTTGTTTTCGTTCCATTTCTGGTAATCATGACGTCGGGTGGTAGCTTGAACCGTTGTCTTTCGTTTAAAAAGTAGCTGAGCCCTAAGTGTGTCACGTGTCTATAATTTGCCCTATTTCTGCCCAGGTATATTTGAGCGCGAAAAACTTCTCTTCTCCTTCCAAATCACCCTGAAGCTGGAGCAGCAGCAGAAACACGTCCTCCAGGATGAGCTGGACTTCTTCATCAAGGTCACCTCATTACTCGACTGACCATGCTGACGTCATATATAACAACACATGTTTTTTTGTTATAGTTAACTTGAATGCACTACTGCCTAACCGGTCAGCCATAACCGTTTCCTCTCCCACCCCCCCTCCTCCTACTACGTCATCAGGGTAACACGTCCCTTCAGAAGAGTGAGGTCAAGAAGCCCTACCCCTGGATCCCGGATGTGGGCTGGGGGGACATCAACCGACTGGCCACTGACTTTCAATGTTTCGAGAAACTGAGGAATGACATCATCGACGATCAGACTGAATGGAAAGAGGTGACGTTTGCCCGTTGTCATTTATGTGTCATTACACCATGTCATTTGTGTGTGTGTGTGTGCGTCGTTGATATGCACCTCATGTCATTCGTGTGTGTTATTACACATACACCGTGTCATTCATCATGTATGTTATTACATATACAACAACTCATTCGTGTGTGTCATTACATATACAACAACTCATTCGTGTGTGTCATTACATATACAACAACTCATTCGTGTGTGTCATTACATATACAACAACTCATTCGTGTGTGTCATTACATATACAACAACTCATTCGTGTGTGTCATTACTTATACACTGTGTCATTTGAGTCCAAGTCAAAGTACTGTTAAGGCTTTCTTCAAGTCGCTCTCGTGGTTGGTCGAACAAGGCAAATCGCCTAGAGCGCCTAACTACACTGGCTACGGTCCTGAACAAATTTATGTAATCCCAATCAAATCTGATGCTCTGTGGGGAGGAGGGAGGGAGGGGGAAGACAGGTACATTTACCCAGGTGTCGCCCAACAACTACAACCTGCTCAGTGTGTGTTGGTTTTGTGTGAGTCTTTGATAGTGTTTGTATGTTTGTTTGTATGTCTGTATATAGCTGTAAGGAATAATTTTTGTTCTTATTTATTTATCTATTTGTTATTATTAACACTTTTTGTTTATTTCATAAAACATTTCCAGTGGTTTGACCACGACATACCAGAGTCCCAGAAGTTCCCCCAGAACTACGGCAAGACGCTGACACCATTCCAGAAGCTGATGCTTTTACGTTGTTTTCGAGTGGACAGGATCTATAGAGCCATAATGGAGTACGTCCTGTACTGACCTGTAGCGTCCTGTTGTGTCCTGTTGTGTCCTGTGGTGTCCTGCACTGTCATGGAGTGTCCTTTAGTGTCCTGTACTTTACTGTATTGTCCTGGAGGGACCTTTTTGTATCTCGGGACATTCCGCGGGAGGCGTGGGTGGTGGGGGGGGGGGGGAAGGGGGGAGGGGATGTTAGTTGTGAAATAACGACCATGGGTGATGGACTGGCTTTTAGACTCACGTCAAACAGTCACAGAAAATATTGTCGCAGCAACAAACTTGTGCGATGTTGAGTCTGGTGAGACTTGAAAACTTGTCACATGCTCAAAGCCCAGTCCCCCCCCCCCCACACACACACTAGCTACCTAAGCAGCGTATTCATTCTGTTTGAGGCAGGCCTTTTAAGGTCTAAGTCCTCTGAGTTGTGTTAACGACCAGTGAAATGCCGTTCCCATAGAAAAGAAAACTAGGACAGAACCTAGGATTTTCTTTTAACCCCCCCCCCACCCATTACCCATAGCCCCACCCTTCTCCTTTAAACATTTATTTTTAAAAGTCTAAAATCGCTGAAAAAGTTAGGGGACAGAATTAATCCACTGTTGTTATGTTGGACCATTGACTGCGTCGCTCGCTATACGGACTGTGGGGTTTTACCGTTCGTTTGTGTGTGTGTGTGTGTGCGCAGGCTCAGCGCACATGCGCACAGCTTTGAGGTGAACACTGACCCTATAGGCTCAAGCCGGCTACGATTGTAACACACTCAAATGTGTACTAACACACGAACAGGTACAGCTGAGTCGATGACATTCAGCGCCGGGCTTTAATCAACCATTTCGCCCTTAAAGGCCTTTACGTTAAAAAAAATTAACGGCCCCTAATGGTGTGCGTGCGTGTGTCCCCCTCCACGGGTATGAGTCAGTTAATTTTTGTAATCCTCTCTCTCTCTCTCTCTCTATGACGTCATTATTGTTATCACTGACATGTGTATTTCCGCCCTCCAGTTACGTCACGCTGACCATGGGGGAGCGCTACGTCACGCCCCCCATCCTCAGTTTCGACAACATCTTCGAGCAGAGCAGCCCCATGTCCCCCATCGTCTTCATCCTCAGCCCGGGGTCAGACCCGGCCAGTGACCTACTTAAGCTGGCCGAGAGACAGGACTTCCACAACTCCAAGATCAAGTTCTTATCCATGGGGCAGGGACAGGAAGATGTAGGCTGATTGTCGATCTGTCGGTCTGTTTGTTTGTCTGTCGATCTGTCTGTTGGTGTTTTTTGTCTGCCTGTTTGTCGATCTGTCTGCTTTCTTGTTGTTCTGTCTGTCTGCTGTTTTGTTGTTCTGTCTGTCTGCTGTTTAGTTGATCTGTTGTTGTGTCTGCTGCTTATTTAGGTGTTTATTAGCTAGTGTGTTCATTTGTTTGTGTGTTAATATGTTGGTTTGTTTGATTTTGGCTTGTTTGATGCTCTGTTTGCGGTTGGTTTTGTTTGGTGTGTGGTTGTTCTCTGTTAACGGTTGTTACTTTGTAAGTGGTTTTGTTTATCAGTAGATTTTTCATTTTTTTTTACCTCTTGTTTGCTTGTTATTATCTACTTTGTTGGTTACTTATTACTTTGTTTGTTATTAATTACTTTGTTCGTTACTCATTACTTTGTTGGTTAGTTTGGTTATTTTCATTGTTTTTCATCGTTGATTAATTACTTATAATTAGTCATTTCTGTTTTTTATCGTTGTTTATTTTGTTATTTTGGTTCATCTGAGCGTTTGTTGTTATTCTGGTTCATCTGAGTGTTTGTTGTTATTCTGGTTCATCTGAGTGTTTGTTGTTATTCTGGTTCATCTGAGTGTTTGTTGTTATCCTCCAACACATAAACAAAAATATGACATAGCATTGTGTACATTTCCATTCCGTTTCTTTCTGTAACTCCCACAGGCCGCCATTCAGCTGCTGGACACCGCGATAGCCAGAGGTCAGTGGCTGATGCTACAAAACTGCCATCTTCTAGTCCGCTGGCTGAGAGACCTGGAGAAGATCCTTGAAGGTCTGAGCAAGCCCCACCCGGACTTCCGGTTGTGGATCACCACTGACCCCACCCCGAACTTCCCGATCGGAATTTTACAAAGATCATTAAAGGTGACCATACTCTGGTATATCTTGTATACCAAATACCAAATATGCTTATGTCTTGGTTATGTTAACGGAACGTTCCGAATACATATATATATATATATATTGTTGTAACTTTAGATACAGAATGACTCAAGACATTTGGGTTCAATAACTTACACTAATACTTTTACTTATTTCTACAAATTCACTAAACATTTAATCTACATCTAAACTAAAGCTGAACTAGTAAATCCAGATGGTAAAATCACTACAGGCGAGTTGAACGTTTTACGTCTCATGTCACGGACTCGCTGTGCTAAAAATAACTGCCTAACTGCTGTCCTTTCACTCTGGTCACTAGCTTATATCAAAGAGTCCGAAGTAGATCCCCGCACCCCCTCAAACCAGGTCACGTGGCTGGTGTCTCTCGATTAATCGTCCTGATGCTAGCGCCAGTTGAGGAGGGGAGGGGAACGACTGTTGTTTCACTCCCACCCTTCCCCAATCTCTTAATTTACACACCTGTGTCGTGGGTCAGTAGAAAGAGGGTTACAACACTATGATAGAGGGGGGAGAGAGAGAGAGGGGGAGAGACAGAGAGAGAAAAAGAGAGAAATAGTTTGATTCATAGTTTGATTGTTTAATAGGTTGATAGTTTTATTGGTTGATTGATTAAAGATTTGATTAATTCATTCATTGATAGTTATGGTTGATTGATTGATAAATTGATTTATAGTATTGGTTGATTGATTGATAGTTGTGGTTGATTGATGGGTAGATTGATTTATACTTGTATTGGTTGGTTGATTGATTGATAGTTGTGGTTGATTGATTGATAGATTGATTTATAGTTGTATTGGTTGATTGATTGATTGATAGTTTGATTTATTGGTGGATTGATTAATTTGATTCATAGTTTGAATGTTTGATTAATTAGTTTGGTTGATTCATTGATGGATTTATTGGCATTTTGATTGGTAAGTTTCCTGTCACTTGACCATAATTGACCATTTATAATAAACATCCGACAGTAATGATTCCATCCATAATTACTATTTTAGGACTTGCCCATACAACTCAATACAAGTAAACAGTGTCGGACCGGTGCTAACCACATAACTGAAAACATTTATACAGTGGCGGCATAGCAGTTAGGTCAACTTGGCCCAATGGCAGGTGGGGGCCCCTTGAGTAGTAAACGTTGTGTCGGGCCCCCACCACAATTGTTTTCATTCTTTAACAAAAAGAAATATAAGCCCCATTGAGAGGAGCCCCCTGGCCGCCAGTGCAAAGCTTATTGACCATGAATATTGACCAGTGGTCAAGTGACGTTTGGCTCTTTTAAAAAAAACTGTGACTCGCACACTTTCCAGGTGGTGACGGAGCCCCCAAACGGCCTGAGGCTGAACATGCGCAGTACGTACCTGAAGATGCCAGGCACCGCCCTGTCGGACTGTGAGCACCCGGCGTTCTCTCCCCTGGTCTTCGTCCTGGCCTTCTTCCACGCCGTGGTGCAGGAGAGGCGGAAATACGGCAAAGTAGGTCATACGGCAAAGTAGGTCATACGGCAAAGTAGGTACTTTTTATCTTTGTTTGTGGCTCGTATGTTGTGACCTTTGACCTCGGCACGTGTCGTCGTCGTCAGGTGGGCTGGAACGTGAGCTACGACTTCAACGAGAGCGACTTCAACACCTGCATGATAGTGCTCAACACCTACCTGAACCGTATGGTGGAGCAGGGCGACCCCAAGATCCCGTGGAACACGCTCAAGTACCTGATTGGAGAGGTAAGTCGCGTGGCTCAGTGTGTTATGGGTTTTGTGTGTGTGTGTGTGTGTGTGCGTGGGTATGCGGTATCCACATGCGACCTTGGGCAATACTTGGAGTGCCCTATCAAAGAGCAGCTGTTTGGGTCCTCTTATCATGTTTTAAAATGAATGCTTCGAGAGGCTCTCATTAGCATGTCTTTCAAGAGAATCAGCAGGTGTTTGTGCGTGCGTGTGTGTGTGTTACGAGCTAGCTGGAACAAAAGAGCCCCCCTCCCCCTATCGCGTGTCCAGTTACACTATTCGCCTCCCCACACTGACCGCCACCGGTGGCTGGCAATGGCAGGCTTCCCTTCTCCCATTGGCGCTGGGGTAACGAGTTCGTTCTTTATATTGTAGGATGTGGGTTCAAACCTTCAAAAGGTGCCAGGACTTAATTGGCACGTGCCACGTGTGGTGACCCATTTTTCGTTTCGTTTCACCTGCAGGTGATGTACGGTGGGCGAGCCATCGATGACTTCGACCGGCGAATCCTCCGCACCTACATGGACGAGTACATGGGCGACTTCATATTCGATTCCTTCCAGCCCTTCCATTTCTACGTGGACGACACCGTCGACTACTACATACCGACTCCGGATGACGCGACCAACAAGGACGAATACTTAGGTATATTCTATTCAGTAATCGATTTTTTTTTTAAATGCGAACATTTGTCACTGGACGTGTTAACTGGAGGGATGGATGAGGTAGACAGTCGACCTGAGAGTCGTGGGTTCGATCCCTCGTGCGAACCAAAGGGAGTTTTTCCAGGTCATGGTGAAAGTTGGCTCAGAGACCTTCAACTTCACCCAATTTTAATTTGGTACCTGGCTTTAAGTTGGTGGGGGGGGGGAGTAAAGGCGGATGGGCTTTGTGCTAACCACACAATCTCTTCATATTCCGTGATTACAGAAACAGATGATTTCTTCAGTTCATCTGTTTATTTCGTGTTGACAAGTGCGGCAGGGATTGCCACTCCCGAGTCGGACTGCACAGCCATTTCCGGCGGTGTTTTGTAGACTCAACTTAGCTACACCATCGTCTCTCGAGACGGACGGATGCCGACGGACGATGTGTATTGATATTTTTTGTATTAATATTTTCCTGAGCTGAAAAAATAAATATTTGTTAAGACATGCTGATTCTCTTACAAATCACTCTATGAATTCACTCTTTGTACAAAATAACTCATCGAGAAAAAAATAATCTTGTTTACATTACGAACTGCGAACGATGAGTCTCTCGTCATGGATCACTCTGAGTTGATTCACAGTCTGAAGTGAATCACGCTGTGTGTTAAATAACCGAAAAAAAAGAACCATGTGATATATGTAAAACCAACCATCATTCTCAAATACTTCATGTTTCCCTTATCATCTAACAGCCTGACTGTGGTTTGTACTCAATAATAGAGTTGGGATTGCGCTGTGATTTAAAAATTGCAGAACTGTCTCAAATTAGTTCTATTTAAATCACTCAATATTGAATCCAATGCAGATACCCTATTTGCCACTGTCTCACGGCGTTGATTGAATCACGCCATGTTTTAAATCATTTGAATCAAATCACCCATCTCTAATGTATTATAGTCCAGTTCGAATCTTCTACTGATTCACAGCGTACATCGAGTCACTACCGCTGGCCAACAAGCCGGACGTATTCGGCCTGAACCCTAACGCAGAGATTGGCTACTACACGCAGGCGGCCAAGGCCATGTGGGAACACCTGGTGGAACTCCAACCTCAGACAGGTAAGTCGATAGATCGATGCCAGCAGATCAGAACAGAGACGAAAACTAATCAATACCCATAGGGTAGGGATGTTTCGATTCAAATTGATTTTTTTAGCATATGTTATTGATTATATGCTATTGATTATGTTATTTATTATATGTTATTGATTATATGCTATTGATTATATGCTATTTATTATATGCTATTGATTATATGTTATTTATTATATGTTATTGATTATATGTTATTGATTATATGTTATTGATTATATGTTATTGATTATATGTTATTGATTGTATGTTAGTGATATGTTATTGATTAGCGAGGCAAAAATGTTAATGGAAACGAAGTTGTCTAGTGTATGAAGAAACTGCCCGATATTATTGTACGGTATATGATTCTTAAACAGACTTTAGCTACCAAACACAGTACATTCTTAAACAGAACATTTTTCTAACAATGAACTGTAGTAAACAAGCAAAATGGTAACTCTCTCATTTCTGTATTATTGTAAACAAAGAACAGGTAACGTCCCCTTATCCTTAAAGGGCCCATCGGGGCGGATGAAGTGTAGAACACATCTGTTTCTGTCACCACGGCATATAAAGGGATTGCACAACGCCCAGCCGCCTTTACTTCCCCCAACATAATGTCCAGGTAACACATTCAAAGCTGGGTGGGACAGAGTGACTGTGTGCACTGTGGGGTGAATAACGGTATGGTATGTATGAGCAGGGGATAGCACGAGTGTGTAACTGGAGACTGAGTTGTATTGTCTGTGGGTGTCTGTGTGTGTGTGTGTGTGTGTGTAGCTGGACTGTGTGTACAGTTAGTTGATGTCCAGTACACATTCGTGCTCTCCCCTGCTCATACATACCATACCGTTATTATCCAAACTCACAGCGCACACAGTCAATCTGTGACACTGGCAAAATACCTTTGGTTCTCACCGAGAATCAAACTCAGGACTCTCAGGTCTACAGTTCGAGTGCTCTACACCACTCGTCCACCCGTCTCACTTCAGTATAGTACATAGATCTGTGTCAGCCGGCATCATTCACAATAATTAAGAAAAACTGAAAGAAGAGTAAAATATTTGTATTGCTAAACTTTAAGAGATGCTTGCTGGTTGCTTGATGTCTCGCTCCTCTCCCCCCCCCCCCACCCCACCCCTGGCCATCCCTCACAGGCAGCTCGGCGTCGGGCATCAGTCGAGAGGACTACATCTCACAGATCGCCACGGACGTCCTCGAGAAACTCCCGTCCGAGTTTGACCTGGTCAAGATTAGACGCTCTCTGGGACTGGACATTTCTCCGACCACTGTAGTCCTGCTACAGGTAATAGACATGAATTGTTTTTGTGCTTTCACAGACCTACACACACACATACGCACACACACACGGCACAAACACACAGACACACAAACACAGCGGCGTAGCGTGGGTATCGGCCGCCCAGGGCGGAAGACGATTTTGCCTCCCTCTCATTTAGGT
This sequence comes from Bulinus truncatus, assembly GCA_021962125.1. Taxonomy (NCBI): domain Eukaryota; kingdom Metazoa; phylum Mollusca; class Gastropoda; family Planorbidae; genus Bulinus; species Bulinus truncatus. The sequence continues at coordinate 9,287,847 of JAGDYQ010000017.1, read as the reverse complement.
ATTTCAATTTAATCTATACATTTTTGCCGCCCCCCCCCCTAAAAAGTAATAAAAAGTGCCGCCCGGTGCGGACCGCACCCACCGCCCCCCCCTCCTAGGTACGCCACTGCATAAACATACTCGCGTTTTAATAATATCGTCCTGTTTCACTCAACATGTTTTTATCCCACTTTTATGATTTTCAACCAGTAGCGACAGATGGATAATTGTTTTGAAGTAAATATAGACTGTTTTTAAACAAGCTTTCTGTGTTGTTATTTGTTATTATTATTCCCCTCAGGAACTTGAAAGATTCAACAATCTGGTGGTAAGAATGAAACGTTCCCTGGCAACTCTGAAAAGGGTGAGCTACTCTCTGGAATAATGTTCTAAATGTTAAGTCAATCATATGTTTTCTCTTATTAAGTCATACATTGGTATGATGTGCAGTATGTCAAGTAGTCCCATCATATGTATGCCTTTGGGGCGGGGACGGGGGGGTGCAGAACTGTGACGTACAATAACAAGCAAGTTTTACGTGAATACGTGAACAGCGCGCCATATTGTCCTCAAAAAGTCACTCATCTTATAAAAATATGTCGTCACAGGCCCTGGCTGGGGAGGTGGGGATGAGCACGGAATTGGATGACGTGGCACGCTCCCTATTCAACGCCCAGCTGCCCGCCATATGGAGGCGCCTGGCGCCCATCACGCTCAAGTCACTGGGCAACTGGATCAACCACTTCCTGAGGCGGTACAAACAGTACTATCAGTGGGTGAGTACCTCTCTGTGTGTATGTGGGTGAGTGCATCCTGGTGTGTGAGTACATCTGTGTGTGTGAGTGCATCCTGGTGGGTGAGTACCTCTGTGTGTGGGTGAGTGCATCCTGGTGGGTGAGTACTTCTGTGTGGGTGAGTGCATCTAGGTGTGTGAGTACCTCTGTGTGTGGGTGAGTGCATCCTGGTGGGTGAGTACTTCTGTGTGGGTGAGTGGATCTTGGTGTGTGAGCACCTCTATGTGGGCTAGTTAGTGAGTCTGTGTGGATGCCAGAAGCATCATTACGTGACCACCACATCAATACACGTCCATAATATAACACTGCTGGTTCATGCCGTGAATATCGTGATTTATTTATTTATTTTTGATTTATCGATAGACTGGCAGTGATCGGGCTGATCGAAGATTGTAATAATTGATTGGATGAAGTCTCAACACTTATAAGTCAAGTGATTGATTTCTCTGACACAATTAGAATATTGACAATGCTGCTAGACACGTTTCTTCTCTCCCGCCCCCTCTCCCTAATGACGCCACCGTATCCCTAGCGCCCCATTCCACCCCCCTTGTTAATTTGATGAAGCTTGGAATTATTTAGAGATGTCATTTTGTTTTATAAACAAAAATACTGTTACTTTAGTCAAACTGTGTCTGCTTAAGTATTTCTTTGGAAATTATTTTGTAATAGGCTTTTGGGGCTTTTTTAAGTGATAGATTTCCTCGAAATTTTTCATACACGAAAATGCTGGATTCAATAATAAATTTTGCAATTAATTAATACTTTTTTTTTTTAAAGCGGTCGAAACAAATTATCCTAACTAGCTAAGGGATATAACTGTGTTTAGCTATGTCGAACTGCACTAATAAATGGGTTTCTTCCCTTGCATCAGTGCTACACCATGTTTCAGATCGAGATCTTAACACTCTGATTGTATCATGTCTTGTTTCCTCCCTCGTATTACCGCTATGTCCCTTGCACACACACACACACACAGGTTAACGACTGTGAGCCAGCGGTCATGTGGCTGTCCGGCTTACACATCCCCGAGTCCTACCTGACGGCGCTGGTCCAGGCCACGTGTCGAAAGAACAGCTGGCCATTGGACAAGTCCACCCTGTACACCACCGTCACCAAGTATACTGACCCCGATGACGTCACGGACAGAGCTACCAGTGGTCAGTTGTTGTAATATTGCTTTTGTTGTTGACAGCCTTGAAGTTAAAAAGTATCTGTTATTCAGTTTTCGTTTAGTAATTCAAAGATACCACCACAACTGAGCCCTTCACACACACACACCACCTTTACCACCACCAGCAGCCCCGCACACACAGACACACATACATATCACCAGAGCCGTATTTACAAATAGGTCGACTAGGCAGTGGCTTAGGGCCCCCCGGTGAAATAAGGGGGTACCCAAAATGTTAAGTAGGATACAAAAATTAATTAATTAATAACTTGGCTAAAAAAAAAACAGTTTTCAAAACGGGGACATTAAATTTTTGTTGGCCCATAAAATTCTAAATCCGGCCATGCATTTGACTGTTCAAGGCTTTGTAAAACACGTCTTTCATAGAGAGAGAGAGAGCTGCCAACTCTTAAAATGGCCTTACTTTATCATTTTGTTGGGTTTCGAACAAAATGGGATATAATTATTGATGACTAGTGTTAACGTCTATCAGATCAAATAAGTTTCTATTGGGTCGAGTGCTTTTTAAAGGCATTTATTAAACTTGATTAGTCTGGCGGTAGACAGACAGACAAATGTTTTTTTGGAAATTTGAAATACACCTTATTTTATGGTTACTCAGGGGGTACACAGATGTCAGTTATTAAAAAAAACTGTGATCCGGAAAAATTGTACAAAAGTAGTACTGTACCTTTACACTTGGGGAAACACTGGAAGAAAATGTAATGGTATAATGAAAGGGAATTAACTAGGACATGGTTGCGATTTATTTTAGTTCTCTCCCTTGTATTAAAAATTGTTATTTCATACCGTCTACTGTTAACTCTGTGACTGGACTTGATATGGGGGATTCCCCCCCCCCCCCTTAATGATCTCATCCAGGCTGCTACGTGCACGGCCTGTACCTGGAAGGGGCGGGCTGGGACGTGGACAGGAAGTGCATCACCAGGCAACCCCCCAAGCAGCTGATCCAAGAGTTACCTGTACTGAAGATTATCCCCATCGAGGCTCACAGATTAAAACTGCAGGTGTGTTTCAAATGTTTGTGTGTGTGTTTCAAATATTTGTGTGTGTTTCAAATGTTTGTGTGTGTTTCAAATGTTTGTGTGTGTTTCAAATGTTTGTGTGTGTTTAACTTATGAAGTCTAGAGGTGAGAAAGAGCCATATGTATGTCCGTCAAATGGAGTGTGCGTGTATGTATGTGTGTATGTTTGTCCTTAATCCATCGATCTGTCTAGGACCGCCGCTGGGGAGGGGGTTTGGGGGGATGAATGGTACCGACTCACTTTGTCAGTGTCTCCGAGGATTTTGGGCCTCATTGCTTTCACCAGCCTGTTGTAAAGTGACTCAGGCGTTGGGGTAAAGGGCCCACCCCCCTTCCTCGATATTTTCCCGAGTTCGTCCGGGGCCCCCTCTAAGGTCGGTGACTATCTGGTGGTGACCCCTAAGGTCTCTCTTTTACCGTCTGTCTGTTGATATCTGCATGTAAATTGGGCCCTTTTTTTGGTTAAAAAAAACCACCTTAGGACTACAGTAGCTTAAGTCACCGGCCCTACGTCAATGTGTTGGTCTGTCAATGTGTTGGTCTGTTAATGTGTTGGTCTGTCAATGTGTTGGTCTGTCAATGTGTTGGTCTGTCAATGTGTTGGTCTGTTAATGTTTTGGTCTGTCAATGTGTTGGTCTGTCAATGTCTGTGTCTGCCTTTATCAATGTTTGTGTCTGCCTTTATCAGTCTGTGTCTGCCTTTATCAATGTCTGTGTCTGCCTTTATCAATATATGTGTCTGCCTTTATCAGTCTGTGTCTGTCTTTATCAATGTCTGTGTCTGCCTTTATCAGTCTGAGTCTGCCTTATCAGTCTGTGTCTGCCTTTATCAATATATGTGTCTGCCTTTATCAGTCTGTGTCTGTCTTTATCAATGTCTGTGTCTGCCTTTATCAGTCTGTGTCTGCCTTTATCAATGTCGGTGTCTGCCTTTATCAATATATGTGTCTGCATTTATCAGTCTGTGTCTGTATTTATCAATGTCTGTGTCTGCCTTTATCAGTCTGTGTCTGCCTTTATCAGTCTGTGTCTGCCTTTATCAGTCTGTGTCTGCCTTTATCAATATCTGTGTCTGCCTTAATGAATGTCTGTGTTAGCCTTTATCAATATGTGTGTCTGCCTTTATCAATGTCTATGTCTGCCTTAATGAATGTCTGTGTTAGCCTTTATCAATATGTGTGTCTGCCTTTATCAGTCTGTGTCTGCCTTTATCAATATCTGTGTCTGCCTTATTGAATGTCTGTGTTAGCCTTTATCAATATGTATGTCTGCCTTCATCAATATCTGTGTCTGCCTTTATGAATGTTTGTGTCTGTCTTTATCAATGGATTTTTCTGCCTTTATGAATGCCTGTGTCTGCCTTTATGATTGTCTGTGTCTGCCTTTATCAGTCTGTGTCTGTCTTTATCAATGGATTTGTCTGCATTTATGAATGTCTGTGTCTGCCTTTAGAAATGTCTGTGTCTGCCTTTATAAATGTCTGTGTCTGCCTTTGTCATCAATGCCTGTGTCTGCCTTCATGAATGTCTGTGTCTGCCTTTATTAATGTCTGTGTCTGCGTCCTCGTTAATCTATGCATTTTAGTATCTTAACGGTCTGTCCACTCCTGTCCACCGCAGAACACGTTCAGGACCCCCGTCTACGTGACGTCAATGAGGCGCAACGCCATGGGGGTGGGGCTTGTGTTTGAGGCCGACCTGGCCACCAAGGAGCACATCTCCCACTGGGTCCTCCAGGGCCTCTGCCTCATTCTGAACACAGACTAGACACACGACGTCTTAACTGTCTGGTCTGATCGTCACATGCCGTCATACTGTCTGGTCTGATGTTACACGCCGTCATACTGTCTGGTCTGATCGTCACACGCCGTCATACTGTCTGGTCTGATCGTCACACGCCGTCATACTGTCTGGTCTGATCGTCACACGCCGTCATACTGTCTGGTCTGATCGTCACACGCCGTCATACTGTCTCACCGTCGTCCATTTGGAGGCCGGACTGGAGTTACTTCCCCTTTTTTTTAATCACGTGACTAATTGCGTCATAATATTATTAATAAATGTTATTTATTGTGAATTCGCCTTTGTTTTGGTTTTGTTAGCGGTAAATGTAATTTGACCAAAACTTAAAAAATACGCTCTCTGTAGAGTGTAAACTCAGAGGCGTAAGTAGGGAGCGGGAGGGGGGTCCAAATTCGAATGTCCCCCTGGGGGCCCCAGCTTGAGGGGCCCCAAACATTTTTTTACATTAAATATTAAGTACACTATCTCAAGGCATGATGTCGAATGTCAAAATGCAGTGGCCACCAAAAAGGCCAAGCCCTCTGGAGCCCCCCCCCCAAAAACCCCCAGGTTCGGCACCGTGTAAACTTTTAACTGAATGAGAAATTTTCTTTGATTCATCATTCATTTATTTATTTAATCGTCTGCAAGTTCAGAGAAATACGTTTGTTAGTTGTGTGATTGTTTTTTAAATAAATTTTAAAACGCTGAACAAAAACTTTTGAAGAAACTTTTTAGACTTCGAGTTAATCACAAGTAAAATGAAAAAAAAATATGTAGAATGTTTTCATCTTTCGTGTCCTGCACATCCACAGGAATGATTTCATATACCTCCATAGCTTCATTGATTGCTCTCTCTCTCTCTCTCTCTCACTACTACCTACTAACTGATTCACTACTACCTACTAACTGATTCACTTCTACCTACTAACTGATTCACTACTACCTACTAACTGATTCACTACTACCTACTAACTGATTCACTACTACCTACTAACTGATTCACTTCTACCTACTAACTGATTCACTTCTACCTACTAACTGATTCACTACTACCTACTAACTGATTCACTACTACCTACTAACTGATTCACTACTACCTACTAACTGATTCACTACTACCTACTAACTGATTCACTACTACCTACTAACTGATTCACTACTACCTACTAACTGATTCACTTCTACCTACTAACTGATTCACTTCTACCTACTAACAGTTACACGACTAACTACTAGCCCAGCCCCCCCACACCCCAGTCCCCGTACAGGTGAATAACTCCTCCCCACCCGTCTCAATAGTTTTAAAAAATCCATAAAGGGAGCTAACTCTATGGGAACACCTTCAACCACCCATTTCACGCTCGACCACGCTTTACCCAATCAAACCCCCTCCCCACCTCCCGGGCCCCTCCCCCCCCCCATACGGTCACCTGCCCCCCACCCCACCCATTTTTAAAATTATTTTTTTTTGTATTTAATTGTAGCCGTCTGCTAGGCTGTAACTGCTGTGAAATGGAAATAACACTCAACAGCCAACCTAGCCAGATTTTTTTTTTTGTCTTTTCTAAACCCAAACTCACCGGACAGGTTTTATTTTTGTATGATATTGTATTTACATAATATTATTAGTACAGTCTGACTCCCAAGTATAGATCACTGCCGTAAGTTACTGTTACATCGTAGAGCTTGAAACAAAAATATCTCTTTCTTTTCTATGAACTTACCTTTGTCTTTCTCTTTCTCTAACAGGGGGCTGACGGTTTCTCCTCTGTTTAACTTATTCTCATTGGGGGTTTCTCCGATAATCATTTTTCTTTGATGTTTATGCATGGCCGCCTCTGTGCAGGGGCATTAGCAAGAAATTATGGGGGACCATGAAAAAAAAACTGTGACATTAGGGGGAGCCCCCTCTGGCCCCATTTCGCCCTAAATTTTAACCCAAAATAATTTGATACTACATCAATTATGAAAGAGATGTGGTGTGACTGCTGATCGGATGTCCCCCCCCCCCTTTCATAGCGGCCCCCCTCTGCCCCCCGCCCCCTCTCCCTCTCTTTTAGTTCGCACCAGTACCGCCGAGAGGGGGCGGGGGGCAGAGGGGGGCAAATACCCAGGGGCCCGGCGAGTTTTAGGGGCCCGGACTTTTGAAAATATTATTATCAGCACGGGGGGGGCGTGACAGCCCTGCCCAGGGGCCCGAAATTTCTGTCGGTGGGCCTGGTTCGCACACAGCATTAACTAAACAGGCCCGTCCCCTTGTGGACCTTGTCGTTTTTTTTTTTCGTTTTTCTGAAATCGCTATATGAGGGAGACATCTAGTTTTTTTTTTTTGTCTAAACCGGTCTGTGGTCCAAGTACGTACACAAGTACAATGTACCTATAATACCAGTAAATAATAATATACAAAAATCTACTGGCGCATTGCGAGTAGCATCGCATAAAAGTTCGCGCACGTTATTGCCGGAACTCAACAAAGAAGGGGGAGGTAGGGCAGAGCGGGGCGGGGGGGGGGAGTATGTTTTAGAAAAGATAAGGGAAAAATGTTATTGAAATAAAAGATATTCCCAGAGCACAGTCTGTCTGTCTGTCTGTCACACTAGTTGACTAATTGTACCAACGTGTTATTTAGTCTGTAGTCTGCGGCGTTCACGTCGAAAGGACTTTTTCTAATCTGGACATATTTTCTAATGTGGACATATCTGTTGTCCATGTATATATGATTCATTAGTCATCCAGGCTGGGACTAAACTGTCGGGCAGTGTGTGCGTGTGTGTGTGTGTGGAAACTACGTGTTGTTTACTGGACCTGTGTTGTTATTGCTTGACCTGTGTGACTTTGTTGTTGTTTGACCAGCGCCATATCAAAGGTAAGCATATTTGTTGTTGTTGTGTTGTTATTGTTGTTGTTGTTGTTGTTGTTGTTGTTGTCAATGGTACATTCATTAAACTCTTGTCTCTCCTTGCTGTAAGATTGTGTCGTGTTGGACTCGTGTTTATGTTTTGTTTAGCGATTTTTTTTATATTCTTAATTTATTATTGAGCCGTTTATATTTGTTAATCATTCGCCTGTTTATAGTTAATCATTCGTCTGTTTATTGTTAATCATTCGCCTGTTTGTTGTTAATCATTTGCCTGTTTATGGTTAATCATTCGCCTGTTTATATCATTCGCCTGTTTGTTGTTAATCAATCGCCTGTTTATAGTTAATCATTCGCCTGTTTATTGTTAATCATTCGTAGATTTATCGTTTGTCTTTTATTGCTTATTTGTGGATTAACTTTAGCTGTTCATTGTTTATTCATCATTTTTTATCTTCTAAATTCGATTCGTACAAGTAAGAAAGTAGGTAGGCGACCTTTTCAACTCAACTAGCCCTTCAGACTGGGTGTGGGGTGGTGTTGGGGGTTCAAACCTCTTACCTAGCTCACTTGTCTGAATATTCAAATAATGCATATCCTCTGCGGTATAGTTGGCTGAGCGGGACGCTCTGTTAGAGAGAAAGGTGAGGGGGGGGGTCTTTATCTATGGTAGCCCATTAGGCCCTCCCGCACCCTCTAAACTTATCACACCGGCCCGGGTACGTTTCTGAGACTGGATGGGCATTTAAGTTTGGGTGTGTGCGTGTTGTTTAATTGTCGCATGATTCACAGACTTTATTTACATGACGTCATATAGCCATGTTTTTTTCTTGTTGTCACATGTCATTCTCTTCACCTTGCCTGTGTGTGTTTAGGTCACATTCACGTGACTGACTACACTCTCGTCTGCTATACCGGAAGTGCATAACTCGATATGGAATAAATTATTAATGAACAATACATCTTTATTTTAAGATTGAAAAAAAAAACGCGTACACAAATTTCGACATTTAAATTTACTTCATGCAGCAATGTGGCAAAATAGAACTTTCTCTCTTTACATGCAGGTTGAGGGGTGGGCGAACTTTTTGAAATCGCGGGCCATATTAGTTTCTAAAATTTGACACAAGGGACGGACCTAGAGGAGATAAATGGAATCGTTTATATCAATTAACATACATTAAATGAAGTTAAAAACTAGAAGCGCGGCCCGGGTCAAACAGTCAAACGGGCCGAAATAGTCCCAAGGGCTGCAGTCTGTCAATGTCTGGCATTGACTTATAAATATAAAAAGAATCATAGTTTGGCGTGCTTCGAGATTATTGCAGGTACAGAGCCTGGACTTCATTTTTAATTTATGGAGATTTCACTCTAAAATATGCAGGATTTTTTTTTCGAATAAATTTGTTGTAATAGGAAAATAAAATGTTTAAATAAATAATAAAAATTGCTCAAATGTTCACAAGTCTGTAAAAGAATGCATCGCAAAATAATGTGAATTTATAACGGTGTAATGTCATGTGCAGTATATAACGGTGTAATGTCATGGTCAGTTTATAACGGTGTAATGTCATGGGCAGTTTATAACGGTGTAATGTCATGTACAGTTTATAACGGTGTAATATCATGGGCAGTTTATAACGGTGTAATGTCATGGGCAGTTTATAACGGTGTAATATCATGGGCAGCTTATAACGGTGTAATGTCATGTGCAGTATATAACGGTGTAATGTCATGGTCAGTTTATAACGGTGTAATATCATGGGCAGTTTATAACGGTGTAATGTCATGGGCAGTTTATAACGGTGTAATGTCATTCCAAGTTAGACGTTTTGTAAAAAATGATGTAACATTCTTTTACTGTATATCTGGCAATACAGTATCAGAAAATGTACATTGTTCGTTCTGGCCAATGGGAGTTTTGTGTTTTTAACGGTTCGATTGTCATCTACGTCTGCTTCTTTTTGGTGAAGGGAGGGGAGGGGGGCAGATAGTAAGTACCCTTAACTACAGTTTGGGACCAAAACAACTTGAGTCTTACATTCTATGAATCGATGTCAATCGACATTCATTCATTCACTCATTCATTCACTAATTCATTCATTCATTTACTTAATCATTCACTCATTTATTCACTCATTCATTCATTCATTCATTCATTCATTTATTCACTCATTCATTCCTTCATTCACTCAACTATTTACACTTTCATTCACACTTTCATTATTTCATTTATTCATTCACTCACTCACTCACTCATTCACTCACTCACTCACCACCACTCACTCACTCACTCACTCACTCACTCACTCACTCACTCACTCCACTCACTCATTCGTTTATTTGTAATGATTTATTTATGGTTAACTTCCCCCACCACCCCCCATCCTCTCTTTGTCTGGGTGGGCGGGGCGGGTGCAGCCAGACCAGTTGCAGCATCCAGCTCTTTCCAGGATGACCTCTCCAGCATGCTCCTTCCGGTGGCAGTGTGTGTGTGTGTATGGGGGGGGGAAGAGAGAGAACAGCGCATTATAGTTTTGCTAGAGGGAATTGTGCCGTGAAAATGACCAAAATATGTCAGCCTTTTGCTTTTTTAACTGCACCCTGAATGAATTTATCTTGAGGATCTAGAAGTTTGTCAAACGAAAAAATATGTTCGAATTATATTTATTAAATGCGAAAATATAAATAGTTTTTATCAATATAATGAAGCAGCTGAATCCACAAGAAATGCTTAGGATACGTGAATCTTAAAACCGGCTATGGCAGTTCCGATTGGCTGCTCTGACAGTTGTGTTTACGGTTAAATCCGGAATATATATATATTTATATGAATACGTGTTTTTGTTTTCAATTTGTAAGAGTAACTATGATTGGAGATTATAATGAATATTTGTATAGGGAGAAACGTGAATCGTATAACCGGCTCTGTTGGTCTCACTGACATATAAATGTATTTATTCGCGACATATCCTCAACATCTCAACCTAAATTGTTTTCTTTTTTTTTATTAGTTTCGCATTTTTTAATTCAATAGCAATAATATCCTTGAACACGGCAAGATGGCGGTTTAAGAACAAAACTTGAACAGAAGGGGTTTCGAGATTAAAATATTGAGGTACTTGTATAGCCCCCCCTCCCCCGCTGTCTTGTCACGTGTTGACATGGACATGTCATAGGACATGTGACATTAACTCTACCGCTGCAGGTTGTCGGTTCATCTTTTTTAGGGGGTGAGGAGGGAAAGGGGGAGGGGGGTATAGTTGGGTTGTCCCCCCCCCCCGCTTGCCTCAATACATCTGAGGTTGTTGGTTTTTAAATACTGCAACTATACTTCACTTAGGTATGGATGGACAGATGAACGCGTACGATAGAAAGGTGGGGGGGGGGGGAGGACAGAAGATTGGGTAGAGGACATAGAGAGAGAGTGGAGGGACTTCAAAGCGAGAAGGCACTTATGATATTAGATTTTATGACGTATAATATTATCATATAAATCTGTAGCAACCTACAGTCTCAGAGATAATAATACACAGGCCGGCAGCCAGACATAATCGCTTGATAGATTCACTGAGGAAATAGATAGAAGGAATTATTGATTCATCGATTGAAATGTACATAGTAAAACTAATGTATTCATTTATCAAATGAAAAGTGAGATATGTGACTGACAGCGGGAAAAAATAGACAGATAGAAAGACAGACATAAAAACATGTAGATAAATTAGATAAGTTTACGTATATAGGTATGTAGGTATATAAATAGGTATGCATACTATTAGACATACAGCTAGGAGGCCCATTCTAGTATTTCTATCAAATATGGGCTATGGGCCCCCCAGACATGTACTTTTATTAAGGCCTACACACCTCTCTGGAAGTCTATGCCAGGGAAACATTTAGTACGTCTTTAACACAGGAGCGATTCTGAAACATTTATTAAGTCTTTAGCACAGGAGCGATTCTGAAACATTTAGTACGCCTTAACACAGGAGCGATTCTGAAACATTTAGTACTCCTTAACACAGGAGCGATTCTGAAACATTTAGTACGCCTTAACACAGGAGCGATTCTGAAACAATTTGGTACGCCTTAACACAGGAGCGATTCTGAAACATTTAGTGCGCTTTATGCGGGGCGTCTCTGAAGATCGAAATGGTACACAATGTATAGTGTGTGCCGCAATTTCGGTAAGCCCCTGCCTGCTGGTTCCACCCGATGCTTTCAATACTTGGGGGGGGGGGTGTATCTCCGCCTGAACACGATCTCTCTATATATTTGGTATGCTGAAATATTTCAGATAAGTCACTGGCACTGAAAGAAAAAAAGAAAAACCCGATCAACCGTGATTGGTGATGTTGCTGACGGTATGGAAGTTGATGGGTGGGGCTGGGGGAAGAAGTGAATACCGCACACATCCGCCTGCACACTTTTTTCTGGGGTATGAAAAAAAACCAACTTACTTACAGACCAGAACACTAGTAGAAGTACTAAAATGAGGTCAAAGGATAAACGGCGGAGGTGGTGGTGAAAACATTTTGCTGAATACTTCCTAGTCCTACAGAGATGGCGACATATGGAGGCTTAGGTCAGTGACTCTCAAATTGCGTGACTGGCCAGCTGATTACCCAAATGACTCCGTGAATTAAAAGTTACAATTCAATATTTTTTACTTACGTTTTTTTCTTTTCCCTTCTGTCTTCTTCCTTGTGTCCTCCTGCTGACTTCTTCATTCTGTCTTCTTCCTTGTATCTTCTTCCTTGTGCTCCTGCTGTCTTGCTCCTTCTGTCTTCTTCCTTGTGTCCTCCTCTGTCTTCTTCCTTCTGTCTTCTACCATGTGTCCTCTCTACTGTCTTCTTCCTTCTGTCTTCTTCCTTGTGTCCTCCTGCTGTCTTCTTCCTTGTGTCCTCCTGCTGTCTTCTTCATTCTGTCTTCTTCCTTGTGTCCTCCTGCTGTCTTCTTCATTCTGTCTTCTTCCTTGTGTCCTCCTGCTGTCTTCTTCCTTCTGTCTTCTTCCTTCTGTCTTCTTCCTTGTGTCCTCCTTCTGTCTTCTTCATTCTGTCTTCTTCCTTGTGTCCTCCTGCTGTCTTCTTCATTCTGTCTTCTTCCTTGTGTCCTCCTGCTGTCTTCTTCCTTGTGTCTTCTTCATTGTGTCACTCCTGAACTATCTTCTTCCTTATGTCTTCTTCCTTGTGCTCATAACTGTCTTCTTCCTTCTGTCTTCTTCCTTCTGTCTTCTTCCTTGTGTCTTCCTGCTGTCTTCTTCATTCTGTCTTCTTCCTTGTGTCCTCCTGCTGTCTTCTTCCTTATGTCTTCTTCCTTGTGTCCTCCTGCTGTCTTCTTCCTTATGTCTTCTTCCTTGTGTCCTCCTGCTGTCTTCTTCCTACTGTCTTCTTCCTTGTGCTCCTGCTGTCTTCTTTCTTATGTCTTCTTCCTTCTGTCTTCTGCCTTCTGTTTTCCTTGTGTCTTCCTTTTGTCTTCCTTCTGTCTTCCAATTAAACATAATAGGCAGGGTACCTGACATCACTTTCACACTTTGTCCACACTAAGTCAACTGTTAGTCCACTCTAAGTCCACACTAAGTCCACATGTAGTCCGCAGTTAAACCAAACCACACTAAGTCAATAGTTAGTCCACGTTTTGTCCACAATTAGCCCACATTTAGTCACAGTTAGTACTAGGGATGTGACGAAGTTCGAATTCGAATCCGACGACATTCGAACTTCGACGTTTTTTGAGCAAATTCGAATCCGACGGATTTTTAAAAAAAAATGCCATCGGATTCGAATTTGAAAAATTACCCTTTTCAGGTCAAACACGGCCGTAGAAATCGTAACTAAAATTTAAAAAAAAACCTAGAGACTTTCGAAAACCCGAAATAAAGAAAACAGATAAAACTAAACTCCTGGACCCTTACTCAGCTGTCCATAGATTAGTCGTCGTATTTGGTCATGAACGTATTTTACCCCTTTTAGCCAAGTGTTGACCAAATCCGCATCCGCATTCGAATCCGAGGGATTTATATTTGCCAAATCCGAATCCGACAGATGCGGATTTTCATCAGCTCCGTCACATCCCTAGTTCGTACACTGGCTTAAACAGTGCTATTTACGTTAAACATTTAAATGTTTATAGACGGGGTTGTCCAGCCGTGTGAAGGATAAGAGGAAATGTGGTTCAGTAAATGGCTTAAACCTACTGCTCCACCTATGACACTCGCCCTAATCCATACGCCCTAGCGACGACTGATGTTTCGCTGCACCGCCCCTGCGAAGTAATAAACTCTAGCGCCCTTGTCTAAGTCCACATTGCAGTGGCGTAGCGAACACGCGCCCTGGGCACAATACCTTTTTATTTCTCCCCCCCCCCCCCCCACATTTGAAAACCATATAATATTATATGTAAAATATGCCATTTGGCGCCCCTTTATGAGTAGCGTCCGGAGGTATGATGCCCTTTATCGCTACGCCACTGCCCGCTTGTGAGTCATCTTTGAGCCAAAAAGGTGTCTGTCACAGTAATACTTAAAAATAAAGTGGCGCCCTAAGAATGAGGTAAAGTTGGCTGTTCCCCCCCCCCAGACCACCTGAAGACGGTCCTTGCAAACAGAAGCTTGGCAGCAAAGCAGCCAATCATGGTGATGGAGTCTGGAATGGAGGGTGTTCAAACAGTCACCCAGAAATACATGCGACAACAAGAGCTGTAACAGTTTCCTCCTCCCCTTTCCCAACCACCACCACCCCTCACACCCGTACGCGTCTTGATGTTTGCTGTTGTCATTTATGGTGTTTGTTTGGTTGTTGTGGTGTTGGTGGTTGTTCTTGTTGTTCCCCCCCCGCGTTCCACCGGTGACACACTGTTGGTGCACGCTACTGCTGGTGTATTTTGGTTAACATAAATTTAAAATAATACAGTCCACTAACCCTCTCTTTGATTTATTAAACTTTATTCTGGCCCCTGAGTTGGCGGCAACTTATTGACCTGAGAAGCGTCAGGAGAGAGTGAAATTCATTGCCCGAGAGGCGTCTTTATTGGCAAGCGGCATCCTTCATTTCGGTGCCATGAAGCCGTGATGCTGATATGAAATAATTTGACTTTTTTTTTATTTTTAAGCGCCCGGAGAGCCTTCGCTCTTGTGATTTAATCTTGAAGTGGTAGTGAGAAAATGATCGACTTGTTTCTGGTTTTGCATTGACTGCGTATATTCCAGCGAGCTGCTTTGAAAATGGTTGTCAAATCGCAAACAGTGGCGCTGCTAATTCGTATGATCCTTGTCGAGGCGTAATGAAAGTGTATTGTTAAAGCTTTTTTAAGTAATTACGCTATTAGCATAAATAAATTAAATCTAGCGTGTTCTGTTATGCGATAACAGGTAGGAAATGCTGATTTGAAATCTTGTATTATTAGCGTAAAGTGAAATTGTGTCTTTAAATTATTTATTTTAATGTAAAATTATGATATATGCCTTATTTGACTAATAAAGCTATTTGCCCATATACTGCCGGAAGCCAGAAAATGGTGTGAGTACATCCGCCCCCGCCCCCATACTCCCCGGTCGAGCGCAGTAGTCGTATGTAAAGTGGCACAGCAGTAGAGAGTGGTGGTGGTATTATTGAGGAAATCAGAGAGGCCGCGAATGATTATATGCTGAGGCCCCGAAATTGGCTGGAGCGGCCGCTGTATTTCCTCTAACTCCCTCCGCCCCGCCCCGCCCCCGAAGTTCTTCGTTGATAATTTCGACTTGCGCCTTGCCCGGCGCATCGAAAGACTATCTGGTGGACTTTTGCGGTCGAGTAGCAGCGCGTGCGGTGCAGTAACCGGCTGTAGTGGTCAATCTCGCCATCCGGTGCCATGCCCCCTATCTCCCCTCCCTTGAGTCCTAAATTCGCATGATGCGCTACGTGGACTGTGTGTGGGGGGGAGGGGTTGCAGATCATATTCGAAATATCTCGCTTGGCGTCAATATTATGATTGGATTAGACCAGACGATTGACGCCCCGTGTCCGCCTGCCTTAATCTCGCGATAGTCGGCTGGTCAAGCTGCTTGTCCCCATGTTTTGAGCTCGCCGACCCTGTCTTCACCGACAAAAGAGAATCCTTCTTCATTGAC
The DNA here is from genome assembly GCA_021962125.1 of Bulinus truncatus. NCBI lineage: Eukaryota > Metazoa > Mollusca > Gastropoda > Planorbidae > Bulinus > Bulinus truncatus. The sequence continues at coordinate 9,272,103 of JAGDYQ010000017.1, read as the reverse complement.
AAAATGAGCTTTAGATTATCTCCTCTTATCTCTTGCTGATAACTTGTTGGTCGTGAACTGTCCGTTATCTTGAAACAACAGTGATCGTCTCTATGCTGTAGTCGTCTCTATGCTGTGGTCATCTCGCCAATGTAGTCATCTCTATGCTGTGGTCATCTTAATGCTGTGGTCGTCTCTATGCCCATGGCTTTTTTGTATTGGCTTCGAGAAGTGTGTTGACGTCTCCAATCGAGAACTTTCGTATGAATAGTCAGGCTGAAACTGACCGCCTGAGGCGCTTGCCTTTGAGAAATTTTGTGAGAATAATTCTTGTTAAATGTCCAGGCTTTTAAGAGGCGATTGTACTTTTAATGAAAAGCCCCCGCCCAATATATCTGAGAAATCTCTTCTAGGCTCTCAAATCGAAGTTCCCGGCGGCTCTGTCTCGTGAGCAAACAATCATACCAGAGCCCAGTGTTAATCAGTGAAATCAATGTATATTGTCGTTATTTACTGATCTATTGCCAGAAATCAGCCGTGCGTAGTATGAGCTCGTCTGGCCCGCTTATCTATAGTGTGGCGTCTCGATAATAATGCATGCTGCGAAAATGTGGCCATGAATTGGTAAGCGCTCACGACTATCGACGTTAAGTACTTACCAAGCGATCTCAGTGAGAATCAAGAGAAAAATTACTTCGATATTGGCTCAGAACTACGATATATCTAAGTGAGTGTCTCCATATCATTCTGCTATCAACTATGGTGCAGGTGAAATTGCCAAAGCCCCCGTCCCATTAGTGGTTTATGGGAATCTAGGGAATTTCGTCTCGTCTGCGAAGCCTCGCACTTAATCGAGGTGGCGTGCAGTCGTTCATTAATTGTGATACCTAAAGCCCCCTTACCTAATATATTTGCGATGATATTCTGCCTGTCAATCGATATGATGCAGAGCTACTGCTAGACGCGAAGAGCTGATCAAAATCAATCGCTATGCCGGCCTAAGAGTATATTGATATTTGGAATGTTCAATTGAGGCGTGAAGCATGACTGCTGAAGATGTTCGAATGGTAATATTATTTACAAGAACTCGTCGTGAGCTGGTGAGCTAAATTGAAGCCCTTTCGGCGGTGCCAGTGTGAGCAATTTGAATCTTTGACTGGGCCGTGATCTTCTTATTTCAGATGATCTATTTACGGATCGATCTCTACAACTTGGAGCAATGATTTCTTTTCGTGAACAATATTGAGATTACAAGAGGAACAGTTCGATAATTTCGTCCCAGAGAGGCTGCCCTAGGCTTCCCATGTTCATTCAGGTGAAAGTAGTCGGTGATCTTTCCCATCGTCTTGCTTTTAGAGGCTGTTGTTAAAGTGCTATAGTGATAGTAAAGAAAATATTCCCAGCTATTCTTATCGAAATGAAATATAAATTATCTTAGTATTTGTAAATATTGATTTAACTTTTTTTTCCCCCCCAAGCTATGGCAATATTTATAATCAATAGAGAATAGTTCGCTGGTTTTTTCTTTTTGTTGTTGTTGTTGTGATCATTCTCAGAAATTTGAATCTTATTTGTGATTATAGATAACCAGGCGTTATTCCACGCCAGTAGTCAGTAAGGATCTAGTACGTCACGTCGCATAGATTTAAGCGCCTTTAAACAATGGTTACAACCTATTTGCACCTCGGAGAATATTTAAAAAAAAATATATATATCATCAAAAAAAATTTTATGAGCAGTGGGTAAAGTCATCCTGGGCATGTCATGTGTGACACGGTTCTACAGGAGACGACAAAGGGGATTGGCAGACGCGTAGGCAATCGCCAGTGAAAAGGCTTGTCACTCAAAAAATCCTCAATCAAGCAGACGCTGAGGTCATCTGAGAATAAACTGTGGTCAGACTGGTCGAAGTTGGCGGTCTTACGGGCTGACGAATAGGGCAAGCCCCTCTGCCCCTCTGACAATTAAAGGTCTCCCCCTCATGACGAGAGTCTCCCCCTGCCAGCCAAAGGGTCCCGTCTATGATATTGAAATTATTCCCCTCATGACCAGAGGTCTCCCATCTGTGATGAAGTTACGTCTCACTGACCAAAGAATCTCCCTCGCAATGAGAGTCTCCCGCCCTCACTGACCAGAGTCCTCGCGTGAGGGTGCCATCTACGCGACCCATCTCCATCTCATGACCAAAGTGCTCCCGCCCTATGACCAGAGGTCTCCCATAATGAGAGGTCTGTCTCCGCAATGAGATCTCCGCCTCGCGGCCAGTCTCCCGCCCTCGCGGCCAAGGGAGTCTCCCCGCCCTGCCGACCGAAGTCTCCCAATCTCCACTTTCACCCCACCTTCAAAGGTAAGGGAGTGAGAAGAGATAGGAGATTCAAAAACCAAAACTCTGGGCCCCCGCATGCGATAGTCACTCGGCCTTTAATCGGACTTCACCTTCATCTCTCATGGCCTCCCAACTCACTTGAGACCTATAATATGCCCGGTGCCATATTACACCTGTACGGTCGTTTACTTTCACTCCACCCCAACCATTTCTCCAACCCATAATATAACACGCTTATCGACATATACTCTGGTCGGCGTGATGACGCTTCGAAGTCAGCTCAAACACGAAATCTTAATCGTCAAAATCGGTGTGTACATTTGCTAACACCAAACACTTTTACACAATCTTTTTTTTAAACACATCTAGTGGTGTTGACCTCAGAGCCACTCACATGCACAGCGGAGTCTCTTCGTCAAAATTGCGTGTACATATTAGCCCAAACTTGCTTCACCTCATCCCGTAATAACACAATCTGATTTACATACATCTAGCTGTGTTGGCCTCTAAAGTCACTTTCAATGACCCAGCATACCTAGTGATTGTGTGTGTGTGTGTGTGTGTGTGTGTGAGTTCGCGCATCTATGAACCGGTTTGTACACGTTGACACGTTATGCTTCAACACTACCCCACGCGCGCACACGCACGCACACACACACACACACCTTGGCGAAATGCCTGTAATATTATCAGTCGCGAAGGTTTTAATGGTGTGGAAGGAGAGGGGGTGTCGTAACTAAATCAACACAAAAACAATCTTTACACATGCATGTATATATGTATATATAATTTTTCAACCCTCACGGCATATAAATGGGCAGATAAACCGGTCCGACAACTCTCTAAGCGAGTGTGCTCTCCTCCTCTAACCCGACTTACCTCCCTTTTTCGTGCGCTGTATTATTATCAATATTAAACATTGTCACTGACAAGACACACGTTTTTTTATTAAATATAATAAAAGAAGGGGGGGGGGGAAACCTATGTTTTAGAGAAACTCAATTGGTATTAAAAATAAATATATCTACAGTCACCTGGGTGCTGAACAACTTATTTTTTTTTTTTTACAATACAGGCAGACAATTTCGGGGATTGGTGGGGGTGTGCAAGAGGGGAGGGAAGGGCAATAGATACTACGCCGTGTGAAGCTAAGAAAGTAGTGTTAGTGGACTATGTCCGCAATGTGGTGTATGTACTATGTTGGGTATGGAAAAAATTGAAACCACTTCTAGAAAACTTGAATTGGGAAGCAGATGGGCGGCACCGTCATGCCGCACACATTAAAAAAGCCGAACTTAACCGATTGGTTGTGAAAAGAAATTCCCTCGCTACAAATAAAAAAAAATGAAAAGGATTGCATTTGAATGTTTGATTATACGGGTGAGTGTGTGTGTATTTTCATTGATAAACTCTTTTCTCTGTTCTCTAAGGGGAAAAAACGTGAAAATATTTTACGAGTGTTTTCATTGGTTGACTTGTAAGTTTCCATTTTTTTTATAAATAGGCATGTTTTAATTTCTCAATTTGATTTTTTTTTTCGTGGCACAACATTGAAAGCAAGTGTGTGTGTGTGTGTGTGTTTGTCGTGAGAAAGCCATTTTTTGAAATGTTAGGCTGTGGCATATGTAAGGCTGTGGTATATGTAATGCTGTGGTATATGTAAGGCTGTGGTATATGTAAGGATGTAGTATATGTAATTCTGTGGTATATGAAATGCTGTGGTATATGTAAGGCTGTGGTATATGTAAGGATGTAGTATATGTAATTTTGTGGTATATGAAATGCTATGGTATATGAAATGCTGTGGTATATGTAAGGCTGTGGTATATGTAAGGCTGTGGTATATGTAATGCTGTGGTATATGTAATGCTGTGGTATATGTAATGCTGTGGTATATGTAAGGATGTGGCATATGTAAGGCTGTGGTATATGTAAGGCTGTGGTATATGTAATGATGTGGTATATGTAAGGCTGTGGTATATGTAATGCTGTGGCATATGTAAGGCTGTGGCATATGTAAGGGATGTGGTATATGTAAGGCTGTGGTATATGTAAGGCTGTGGTATGTATAAGACTGTGGTATATGTAAGACAAGAGCCGGTCACACGAGGCCCACGGATATAGGCATTCTAGGCGGGGTGAGTGAGTGAGGGGTGAGACAAAACAGCCCTATCAGACCCCCATCTTGGAATAAATTTGTAGAAATTAATACTGGAAGGGAGAAGGAAAAGGGGAGGGAGCTCTGGTAATAGGGTAGTCTATATAGACTATACCAGGGGAGACTTTACCAAAAGATATATTTTCAAGTTGATTGGTGTGAAGATAATTTGATTAAATCCTTTTTTCTGTGTGTGTTGGAAGGTCTGTGTGTGTGTTGGAAGTTCTGTGTGTGTGTTGGAAGGTCTGTGTGTGTGGGAAGGTCTGTGTGTGTTGGAAGGTCTGTGTGTGTGGGAAGGTCTGTGTGTGTGGGAAGGTCTGTGTGTGTTGGAAGGTCTGTGTGTGTGGAAGGTCTGTGTGTGTGTTGGAAGTTCTGTGTGTGTGTTGGAAGGTCTGTGTGTGTGTGTGTGTGTGTTGGAAGGTTTGTGTGTGTGTGTGTGTTGGAAGGTCTGTGTGTGTGTTGAAAGGTCTGTGTGTGTGTTGGAAGGTCTGTGTGTGTGTGTGTTGGAAGGTATCTGTGTGTATTGGAAGGTCTCTGTGTGTGTTGGAAGTTCTGCGTATGTGTGAGAAGGTATGTGTGTGTTGGAAGGTCTGTGTACGTGTTGGAAGGTATGTGTGTGTGGGAAGGTCTGTGTGTGTGTGTGTGTGTTGGAAGGTCTCTGTGTGTGGGGGAGGGGTGAAGGTCTGTGTGGGGGGGGGAAGGTCTGTGAGTGTCTGGGAAGGTATGTGTGTGTCTGGTAAGGTATGTGTGTGTCTGGGAAGGTCTGTGTGTGTTGGAAGGTCTCTGTTTGTTGGAAGGTCTGTGTGTGTTAATAGGGTTAGAGTTATCTTCAATAAGTCTGTCTGTGTGTGTGTGTGTGTGTGTGCTTGTGTGTGTATTGGGAATTCTGTGTGCCTATATGTTTGTAACAATAATTGAATTGTGTTATTGCACGTTAGTGTACGCCAGGTGCATGTTGTGCTCCTCTATGATCATCCATGTGTGTCGTCGTGTCATGCCACAGCCAAGAGACCAGTCAAAATAAAAATCCCCCACCCCCCATACTTTCACGTTTACCCCCATACAGTTGCTGCACATTCCCCCCTCCCCCATACATATACTGCACATCCTTAATTTTCAGCGGAAATATTGTTATTCCACCTTCATGCATATTAACATAAAATAAGTTGACCAATAGCAGACCTCGGTCTAGAATACCTGCATGCTAATTCCATGCGCCTGTAAACTTTAATACCTTTACGTTGACTCCATGTAACACTGTGGTGGGGGTGAGTTGGGGTGGGGGAGGTAGGTTGATGAATAGGTTGGAAAGTTGTGTTGAATTAATTCATATTTTTTTAATAAATTTGATGCGAGAAATGTTTTAAAGTATTATTTTTTTTTTCCTGTTTCAAAAATGGAGTGTGTGTGTTTATGACTGATGGCCAGGCTGACTGACAGACGTGTGTTTATTACGTCTGCGGGTCATAATGTCAAGGTCATTGCGTCAGCGTGTCCTAAAATTCTTTAGCAAAAAGGGATTAATTGACCAGGTGGAAAGTTTGTTTACCTTTCAAAACCTTTTTATTTGTCAACAAGCGATATTTTCTGACTAATAGTTTACCACTGACCATTTCTAGTTAGGACAGCAGGTTTGTTTGTGTGTGTCGTCTTTGGGTTGAGTTATGTTGTTTATATTTTTTTTATTTTGTATTTATCTAACCTCTGGTGGCTTTTGATGACTCAGCTTTCTGTATGTTATGAGACCGAATCCCAGAAGACACTGTCACCTATCTGTTGTCATGGCTACACTGGGGTCAGGAATATAAAAATAAAATAATACTAAAATCGCTGCAGAACTTTCCTCACGTTAAATGTGGGCTGGATATTGGATCTAGAGGTGGACTTCTCATCCTTACAGGTGCTGGATGTTGGATCCAGGGGTGGACTTCTCATCCTTACAGGTGCTGGAGACCAGGGTCGTCGCCACCTTTGCCAGGGTGCCCCTACTATAATATGCCCCCGTCGGGTACAGTAAATAACTATATGATGAATTTACCGTTGGGGGCCTTGTGTGGAGTATGTCTGGGGCCCAAGATTATGTAGGGTCAGCCCCTTAACAGCCCTAAATAAATAAGACCGTCTGACAGTGATAAATGGAAGGGGAAAGGTGTGTGTGGGGAGGGGGGTGTTAAAGTGAATGACTGCGGCCCTGGCTGCACCAAATCCCCTACTTAGGCCGTCGCAACATGAAGGTACTGGGTTCCGTTTGACCTACCAAACCGACTCTACCGTTCAGTTTTTTTGGGTATTTAAATGACATTTAATAATACATAGACAAATTATAGTGTCTTCAGTTCGTTATAAATCACAGTCATTACATCTATTCAAGGGAGATCACAGTCATTACATGTATTCAAGGGAGATCACAGTCATTACATGTATTCAAGGGAGATCACAGTCATTACATGTATTCAAGGAAAATCATCTTTTAGAGAAACTTTCTCCGAAATAATTTTTATACCGCCAGCGACATGGTATCGAAAATCAAACCGTGTCAAGGCGAGCACAGATTGAATGAATTTCAACGAAAAATCGATACTAATCAAAAGAGACGGCAAAAGAATCGATACCGCCATTCCAATCGTTCGTTCACTAGGAATAATCAATACGTCCATTTATTTTTTTTTCTTCTGCGGATCACTTAACTATATATTTGTTAGTGTATGTAAGTGTGATCACTTAACTATATATTTGTTAGTGTATGTAAGTGTGATCACTTAACTATACATTTGTTAGTGTATGTAAGTGTGATCACTTAACTATATATTTGTTAGTGTATGTAAGTGTGATCACTTAACTATATATTTGTTAGTGTATGTAAGTGTGATCACTTAACTATATATTTGTTAGTGTATGTAAGTGTGATCACTTAACTATATATTTGTTAGTGTACGTAACTGTGTGTCTGTTATCGGTTATGTTGATGTAGGCAACATGGATAGGTATGTTTTGTAAATGTTTAAAACTAATTTAATGGATCGATTTTGGCTGCCTGGTATTAGATGACTATTATCACGGACACTTATTAACAAAAGATTCCAGGTAGTTGGAAGTTTCTCTTATGTTTGGGTGGGGGGAAGGGGTTATGAGAGGGGTGGGGGTTGGGGGGGGGGGTTGGTCGAGTTTTGAGGTTCTCGCGTTAACGTATGTGCTCGACCCACTTGTGTGAATTACTCTGTCAGGGAAGCAGCAGGAAAATCTAGGGACCCCCTGACACACTCCTACAAGGGGGGGGGGGCTCTGTGCTGCCTAAGTCAACGAATATTGCTATGTAAACAAACAAAAAAACACTCTCACACACACACACAGCACACAAACCGTTAAAGGCCATTAGCTACCGCCAGCGGTGTATTGTGGACGATGCGCACGAAGGATGCGCACGAAGGATGCGCGCGAAGGATGCACGCGAAGGATGCACGCGAGAAGGATACATGATAAAGATCCACGTGAATGATACGCGTGAATGACACGGGTGAATGATACATGATAAATAATGTAATTTTATAAACACGCACACATTTTTACAATAATTGTGTAGCAGTTCATACATAAAAAAAAAGAGAGGCGAAAAAAAATGTAACAGAAATAATGTGAAAATAGTTTCTGTATTAGCACAAAGTTAGAAGGTACATGAGTCATTCTAATTATGTCATCTAAATACAAGCTAAGATTCACTGATACTAATAAAAAAAAAACGGTTATCATTTTTTTGTATCCTATTACCTATTCTAGACATTATTTATTTTATTAATTTTGCATTTATCTTTTCCTTTTCCTCGCAGGAGCTGTAAACGGATCAATTAACAATGACGTAATAATCTACATTTTTAAAAAAAAAAAAACATAACCTACACTGGTTGTAACTTTCCGAAACAAACTTTAACCTTTGACCTCACGACCAGACGCCATGTCGAAAAGTGAGATCGTCAAAAAGGTCATTCACCTTGGCACCTGGCTCAAGGACATCATCAACGACGACTTCATGATGACGGTAGCGGCGGCCGCCAAGGACCAAACCGGCAAGAAGAGAAAGCTCAAGCTGGGCAGGGCCGGGCTGAAGCTCATACAGTCCAGATTTCTCCAGGAGAGCAAGTCGGTCTCCTACGCCCTGCCGGAGATCAAGACCGTGACGAAACTTTCCGAGGCGCCGAGCTGCGTCATGGTCGTGCTCGAGGACAGTGTGAACCGATTCCGCATCCTGGCGTTCCGGTGCGGCACGGAGGCGGACGCGGCGCAGATCACGTCCCTGTTCGACCAGATCCAGCTGGACCAGCCCGCGGTCAAGGAGGTCAAGAAGGAAGACGGTGAAAACTGGACGATGAAACAGCGGAACGCGCAAAACAAAGCGAACGCGAACAGGCATATGGCTGAAATCTTCAACGAAAGGAGCCTGGCCAACGGCGAGGTGAAGCCCAACGGAGCCGTGACGCTCAGTGCAACGGGCGCGAGCGGGCAGCACGCTCGCGCGGGGTCGGCTAAGCACCACCCTCACCCCCAGGACAAGTCTTCCAAAGGCGACAAGGGTCATCACAAGCTCCCCTCTTTCAAGCGAGGCAGGGGATCATCGAAGAAGAAGCAGCCCATGGACGATATCGATTACAAAGTCGTGAAGAACAGAGGGGACGAGTACGTCATAGAGACCGAGGTATCGCAGTACCCTTACGTGTTGTCGACGAACACCCATACGGTGCTCGACCCGGAAATCGACGTGGTCAAGACCATCCCGGTGGAGGTGAAGGTCATCACCGATCACCACCATCAGCACCAGGGGGAGCACGGGCGTGACGACAACCACCTGATCTACAGCCAACCCCACAGGCAGGAGGACAACCACCTGATCTACAGCCAACCCCACGGGCAGGAGGACAACCACCTGATCTACAGCCAACCCCACAGCGCTGCTCTTCCATCGAAGCCTCTGGTGTACACCAGCCACACGTACGCGGACAACCCGGTTGTGTACAGGCCCAACTCGAGGATGTACGACACCAGGCCGAAGCCCGTGTCCTACTACGCCGACCCTTGGGGGTCGCACAGGCGGTTCATGGGCGAGTACTCCGGCCAACCCCGTGTGGTCAGCCACCACCCATCAGGTGTGATGTTTTTGTTTTTTAATTATTTTTTTTTTAAACAGGCATATGACATTTGACAGACATGCCATCCGTGAGATAGTTTAATTAATAGACAGGCAAACAGACAGGCTATGACATACAGACTACAGACCTTTCATCTTTGAGAGAGCTCACTTCAAAGGCAATCGGACAGGCTTAGAAATGCAGACTACAGACTTGGAGAAAGTTCAATAGACAGGAAAACGGCCATGCTTTGACATACAACAGATATTTATCAGTGAGATTTGACAGACATACAACAGATATTTATCAGTGAGATTTGACAGGCATACAACATATATTTATCAGTGAGATTTGACAGACATACAACAGATATTTATCAGTGAGATTTGACAGACATACAACAGATATTTATCAGTGAGATTTGACAGACATACAACAGATATTTATCAGTGAGATTTGACAGACATACAACAGATATTTATCAGTGAGATTTGACAGACATACAACAGATATTTATCAGTGAGATTTGACAGACATACAACAGATATTTATCAGTGAGATTTGACAGGCATACAACATATATTTATCAGTGAGATCTGACAGGCATACAACAGATATTTATCAGTGAGATTTGACAGGCATACAACATATATTTATCAGTGAGATTTGACAGGCATACAACAGATATTTATCAGTGAGATTTGACAGACATACAACAGATATTTATCAGTGAGATTTGACACATACAACAGATATTTATCAGTGAGATTTGACAGGCATACAACAGACATGTATCAGTGAGATTGGCAGACGTACAATCATTCCAGAATACTGGCAGATGGGTAATTAGTAAATAGTCACACAGACAGACCGACAGACGGACGATCGACCAAACCTTTAGCCAGACATTCAAGGCATCATACTGACAGACAGATAATGGATATGGGAGATATACAAAACCCAGACAGATAACTAACTATTGAGATGTTCACAAAGTCAGACAGACAGTAAACAACATTATTATAAACAGAGGGAATAGACTGGCTGAAATATATCTAAGACAGACACGCATTCAGACTGCAATATCAGACAAAGATCTAGTGAGAAATACAAAAAAGCTGACAAAACAGGCAAATCTCTGACTCAATCTACATCCATTTACATAACTTTGTTTGTAAGAATAGCTTAGTCATATTTATTTATTTTTACTTTTAATTATAAGTGACCTGTGACTCCATTCACTTTGCATTTGACCTATGACTCCATTTACTTAATACAAGACATCTAACTTCATTTGCTTTACTTTTTTTTACTACTTAGTCTAACCTGGTAGTTATCATAGGTGGGGGGGGGGCGAGATTCTCTGGTCGAGGTGAGGGGGGGAGGGGGGTGTCAAATAAGAAAGCCTCAAGATTAAAGTTTCAGAACCTCTGTGATTTAACTCATTTGTTTATATACAGCGGCTTGTGTGTGCATTATAACTATACCACATTGGTACTAGCAGCACAAGAGACAATTCTGACACATTGATACTAGCACTAGCAGCTTAAGAGACGGTTCTGACACTACACAACATAGGGCCTCTCACGGCAGACCTGTACGGGCCTGACACAATATGGGGTATTCTTTCTTATGATAGGACGATTGTGAAACTACAATATAGGGCAATAATGTTAAACATGTCAACACAAAATGTCCACTAAAACCTGTCCAATATAAGCCCCCCCCCCCTGCGGATTTGACTCACCCGCTGCTAATAATGCCAGATCTCTCCCCCGGCCCCTGATCAAACTGTTAGGTTCTAACATAATGTTTTAGGAAACAAAAAGGTAAGGGCTATAACATAATGTTATAGGCTGTAACAAAATGTTATAGGTTCTAACCAGTGGCGTAGCGAGAGGTAGGCAAGGGGGGGGAGAGGTAATCATGCCCTGGGCGCTACTAACAAAGGGACGCCAAATGGAATATTTAAATATAGTATCATATAATTTTTGAATGAGGGGGGGGGGCGCTAAAAAGGTATTGTGCCCCCGGGCGCGAGTTAATCTCGCTACGAAACTGGTTTTAACCCTGTGACAGTTGACTGTGTTAATCCTACCTGTTTATCCAAATCCTAACCCTCTCTCTCTCTCTTTCTATCTTCGTCACCAGGTCACATTTCAGACCACGGCAGCGTCATCATGAGGAGCGGCGACACCGACTCGGTCATCTCCAAGATGAGCAAGAGGTCGCGCGCCCTGAGCAGATCCGAGTTCTCCGTCAAAACCACCGTGGAGCGGCCCATCGAGGCCACGTACGGCCGCCGGACGGTGGTGGCCAGGAGGATTGAGCCCGCGTACATGCTGGTGCCGGTCCATCGCCATAGTTACCACGACGTGCTGCTGTGAGCGGCAGACGAGACGAAACAAAACGATCTTCCCGCGTACTGTTCGTGATCACGCTTTGACAATCTCGTGATCACTCTTTTGACAATTTCGTGATTACACCGTGACAATTTTTTTTTGCTCTCTCATTTTTTTTTCAAACATTGCATGTGACGTTTTATTTGTGGGATCCACTTGTGTGACTTTCTTTCTTAAACTTTTTGCGCTCTTACTATCTGAAGATTTCAAGATTTCCCTTGAAGGTTGTAATTATATATAAATATATCCTGAACTTTTTTTTTGACATTTTACACCCCTTCCACTCTTTCATATATTTAATATTAAATGTAAATCAGTAGAAAGTCGACATACGTATGTTTACGGCATATATACAGACAAGTATAGATGTAGAAATTATTCTTGTTGTGTGGACATTACGGTGACCATGGATTGGTCATTTGTTTGACAAATCGCCTCGTGGCGGTATCAGGCTATGTTTTATTTGTGGGTCGCCTTCCGGCAATGGTGTGACATTGTTTTGATTGTGTTTATGAACAAGAAGAGATGCTATGTACGACATTGTAGTGAGCTACTACAGTATGTATCTATACAGTGAGCTACCACAGTACATCTATAAAATTGGCTGCTACAGTACATCTATACAATGAGCTACTACAGTACATCTATACAGAGAGCTGCTACTACATTACATCTATACAGTGAGCTGCTACAACATTACATCTATACAGTGAGTTACTAAAGTACATGTATATAGTGAGCTACTACAATACATTTATACAGAATGAAGGAACGTTCATGTTGTGCTTATAGTATCCTATCATGGCAAGAACTTTCAAGTAGTGATTTAAATAATCCTATTGTGAAATTATCGTGTGTGTATTTAGGTTTGATTTAAGTTTAGGTTTGGTTTAATCTTAGGTTTTCACAAACATCGCTCATAAAGGATTAGTGTTTTAACTATATGTATATAGTTGGCCTTTTCGTTATATATATATATATATATATATATATATATATCTTTATGTTATCGTATAACTTTATGGTTGGCTAGTTGACCGTTTGAAACTGTAATTTTAAATGTGCCACAGTACGTAGCATCTTAATCTTAGCTTCCACATCACAGAATCAGGAGTGGAATAAACGCGGAGGCACTGCGGTGACTTCAGCCCGAGTGTTTCCCAAGACAAATGTGTGAGTCACTGGCCGGACCAGAGAGACGTTCGCCGTACCGGCCAGGATGACCATCTCTCGACCACGGCGCCACCGAATCCCGGTATCATTGACACACGATTCGCCGTGGTGTGATTTACAAGAGTCTGTTTATCTCATTTCCGGCACACACAAAAAAAAAACAATTGATAAAAGTGTTGGCGATTTTGTGAATGGGGTTATTGTTCCCTCGATGGATTAATTTTTGATGATGGTTTGTTTGGTTATGGCAGCCACATCTTTTGACGTATGTTGTTTTTTTTTTTTTTTTGTTTTAACTTATATACAATATTTTTTCTTTTTTTTACTTTAAAATATGTATTTTTATAACCACCATCATTATAGTAATCAAATATGTTATAGCCAAATCACACGTAGGCCTAAATATTGTCATAATATTGTCATTAAAGGCTGTTGTGTACTATTTATATACATAATGTCTGAATAATAAAAAAAAACTGTCAATTCTGTTCATCACAATATATTTATTTTTTAAATGCGAATTAGTTTTTCTGTATTTGTAACTGAAAAATAAAAAATCGCTTGTCTCTGGCATTTCGTTCCGCAGACGACATCAAGTATGGTGGTTGACCTATATATTTTTTTAAAAGGCCAGTAAAAAGTGCAAATCAAAAATGATACTTCCGGTTTTAATAAAAAATAAATGTTTACAAGCCAGGAAAAAAAAACTGGGACGTTGTCTGAAACCTCGTTTTGACCGGATGTGTCGAATGTCTAGGGGGTGGACTCTAACATGTTTATTTTGCCTTAATCTTTTCATTGGATACATGTTTTGAATACAAGGAGTCATTAATGAAATATGGGGGGGGGGGGGCTATAAAAAAAAAACAAAAGAGAACAAACGAAAGTGGGGATAGGGAGAAGATGGATCCAGTGGCGTAGCGAGGGGGCAGGGACGCCGAGAGCCAACAAGGGCCCCAGGGCAGGACATCATTGCGGGCCCCTTAATAAACAATGAGTCGTGAGAAATTACATGGTCGGGGCGCCCGGGACCCCTTACAGATGCGGGCCCCCTGGCAATGACCACCCCCCCCCGACGCCCCCTCTCGGCGTGCCAGCAAGGGGGTGTATCTTGTCCCGGACGCTACTCACAAAGGGGCGTCAAATGGTATATTTTACATATAATATTATATGGTTTTCAAAAGGGGGCTAAAAATAGCTATTGCGCCCCGGGCGCGAGTTAGGCAATGTTAAAGTTTTGTAATACAATAATGAAATGTATATAGCCCTACTAGTTATGCGACGCGGAGTAAGGTCGGGTTGGGGCCCCGTCGCAGAAGAAAATACCGGGCCCTTTTAAATGCAGGGAGACATCAAAAAGGGACCATAGTTTGGGGTGTGGGGGGCCCCTTCATGATTCGAGGGTCCTGGCACACCCCTAGTGCGCCCCGCTGTTCAAACTTAAATTTGTCTTTTACAAGCCTCGTACTTTTCTGATGTCGTGGTGAGTGACATGATTTCCTATGCTTTGTTTACACAACATGACCTATTTTTTTTTTATGATGATTGTTATAATAGTGAACTTCGCTTTAACATAAGATTTTTTTTTTTAAAGTGAACTTAGTTAAACTTGACGTATATATGTATGTGTGTGTGTGTGTGTTTGTGTGCTTATATTATGAAATGCTGCATATTATAAACATGAAATCAACTATCCATTGGTGTTTCCTGTGCTTCCCAAATGACGCCACTGGTTCCAGCCTTAGAGCATGGGTTTGGGGGGATAAATAAAAAAGTGATTTAGTCTACTACTGACTGTATGAAACATTTTTATGTAACTTTAAAACTATCTAGGAAAGAAGTAACAGTAATAGTAATACTAACTCGAGAAATGCGCTATAAAATAAAATTCTAGAAATGCGCTACAATATTACATGTATCATGGAGCGACCGATAATTGGATCGATATCGGACCGATATTGGCACTATCGGTCAATATCGGATCGGTCGATTTTTGTAGGGAGCGACCGATAGTCAGACCGATATTGGCACTATGGGTTAACTATCGGACCGGCCGTTTTTTGGCTGCCGATACATTGTTTTTTTTTTTCACAACAGAGTTGCATAAAAAAAAAAAATCAGTAAATAACCAAATTCTATAACCAGATCTGACAAGATTTAAAAAAAAATGAAGGAAAAACCCGTACACAGAAATTGTCACGTCTACATGAATTGCATCAGCGATATGACCTTGAAACAATAGGATTGGCATTTCTTAATTCTACTGTATGACCTTGAATGATACAATTAGTGAACATCTGTGTGTATTTTTTTTGGGATGGGAAGTTGGGCGGGGGGAGGGTTATTACGGTAGTGGAGGGTAAACAAGACTTACGTGTGGGCGAAGTGTTACAAAATATGACAGGGAAAGGGGGGAACAAGGGTTGACATACGTCATCATATGATTGTGTACTTTTATGAAAGTGAGCAAAAAATTTTATTAGATAACCCAACAATGTTGTTATGTAAAAATATTTGGTTCATATACCGGTATTTTTCATATGTTTTGATGCATACGTCTTTACTAGTGATAACTGATATAGTAACTGAAAAAATTACTAACTGTAATAGTAACTGTAAAAACAATTTAATAATTACTCTAACTGTAATAGTAACTGAAAAATATTTGAAAGGCTAACTGTAACTCTTACTGTAACTGAAAAATGGTAACTGAATCAACACTTAATATATTTTATAAATAATTGGGCAAAAAGTTATTAGATTTTATTAGAATTCTATTTATCTTATTGCTGGACAGCTTTTATAATATATATATAAGTATACAGCCTATAAAATCCGCGACAGTCGAAGCGCCAAATGCCGAGGGAAGATTGTAACTCGATTTTGTACCCTCAATGTCATTTAACCATTATATAATAAATAAATTATGATGTTGGAACTTATATATTATTGTTCTTTTTTAGTTCATTCATTATCCATTCCTGCCGGAACCGGATTCAGGTCGATTGAGGCCTTGTAAGCAGAATTAAATATTGAGCCTCTTAAGGAAATAAAAAGACTAAGAGACATGGAAAATAAGAATAAGAGAGTCGGTTTCTTTACTTTCCGGGGCTCTTCAGAAGTCCGGGCCCCCAGATCGCCATGCCCGGTGCCCCCCTCCCGTTAAATCTGACTGACTCCTGGAAATATTCCTATCAGCTCTGAATACCTGACATTAGAACATAGTGGTGCGCTGGTGAGCTATTGCAGATGCCCTTTGCTGCGCAAAGAGTTGAAGGAATTAACCCAGCTAATTGAGCAGGAGCCGTTCTTGCGGGTGGTGGCGGGGGGGGGGTGGGGAGATCAACCTGCCCCCCTCCAAATGGACCCCTTCCAATATTATTTTTTTTTGTAAATATGATGCAGGGTCTGACAGATACTTTTGCATAGAACGCTTACATATCTGGAAGTCTCTTCTTAGAGGCCCTTCCCCTTAGAGTCCTAAGAACGGTCCTGTTCGTAGCTGCAGAAAACAGGGTGGGCACTTCTTTATTTGAGCACTTCTTTATTTGGGCACTTCTTTATTTGGGCACTTCTTTATTTGGGCACTTCTTTATTTGGGCACTTCTTTATTTGGGCACTCTTTATTTGGGCACTTCTTTATTTGGGCACTTCTTTATTTGGGCACTTCATTATTTGGGCACTTCTTTATTTGGGCACTATTGGCCTCGGGATATAATTAAGGGAATTTGTTTATTTGTTTTTTTTTTTACTATTTTATACTCAGCGGCGTCGCTAACAAATTGGGTGGTGGAGGGAATGTCCCCAGCTAAATGTTTCAGGGGGACTCTCTTAAACAATAATTTCACTTGACGGGGCAAGGGGGGGGGCTAAAGTCCCAAAGCGGCACCCCTTTGCGTTTCACTTTACGACACCAGTGTCTCCTGTAGTAAACGTGTCTGTGTTACAAGTGACGATTACATCTGATGGGTAACAGTGTTACAAGTGACGATTACATCTGATGGGTGACAGAATACATTTATTATAATTTGTATTCCGCGGCCGAGCAGTTCTTAGGGACATGCACAAATTGGGCGGCTTTCTAGCCCTGGCTTCACATACCCCCCCCCCCAACTGATTGGACTTTTATTTATTCGTCTGTTTGTTAGTCTGTCTGTTTATTTATTTGTCTGTGTGTCAGTCTGTCTGTTTGTTTATTTGTCTGTTTGTTACTCTGTCTGTTTATTTATTTGTCTGTGTGTCAGTCTGTCTGTTTATTTATTTGTCTGTTTGTCAGTCTGTCTGTTTATTTATTTGTCTGTGTGTCAGTCTGTCTGTTTACTTATTTTTCTGTTTGTTACTCTGTTTGTTTGTTTGTTTGTTTTTCTGTTCGTTTGTCTATCTGTTTGTTTTTGTCTATCAGCTTGTTCGTTAGTCTGTCTCTTTGTTTGTTTGTTTACTTGCTTGTCTGTCTGTCTGTCTGTTTGCAGGTTGAGGTTGTTGTTGTTGTTTTTGTTTGTGCTGTGACATGATGACCAGTAAAAGTAAATGAAATAAAAGAAAAACTTTTTTTTCCTTTTTCCCCCTTTCCTTTTTTCCCCTCTTTTCCCCCCCTTCTCCTTTTTTCTCCCCCTCCCTTTTTTCCCGGGCCCCCCCTCCCCCTTTTTTTCCAAAATTTACCCCCCCCCCCCCTATTGCCCCCCCCCCCGGGACCCCCCCCCTTTCACCGCAGTGGGGCTGCTACAATGGTTTTGGTTTATGGTTTGTTGGTCAAAGAGATGGCAAACAGCAAGATTCCTTTCATGTGACCGACACGGATCAATGGTTGTGACGCCGGAAATGACGTCAAACGTTACAGAAGAAATAAGTCGGGATTTACTCGTCATTCTTAATAATAGCGTCACATACAAGATTTGGTGGGTGTACAGATTAGACAGCCAGATAGACAGACCAGTAGGCAAACAAGCAGACGGATAGATAGACAAGCAGACGGATAGACAGACAGGCAGATGGATAGACAGACAAGCAGGCGGATTGACAGACAAGCAGACGGATAGACAGACAAGTAGACAGCTGTAGGCAGGCGGATAGGTAGACGGGCAGACAGACAAGCAGGCGGATAGACAGACAGATAGACGGATAGGCAGACAGACAGTCGGATAGACAGACAGGCATACGGATAGGCAGACGGATACACAGACAAGCAGACAGTTGTAGGCAGGCGGATAGACAGACAAGCAGACAGCTGCAGGCAGACGGATAGACAGACACGCAGACAGACAAGCAGGCAGACGGATAGACAGACAAGCAGACAGCTGCAGGCAGACATACTATTGATCCTAACCTGTCTCTACCATGTTTTTCTTCTTCACCTACAGAAATCATTTTAAATAATCTAAAAATAGATCTTTCTCAGCGCGTTATTGGTTCATTTCATTTACTGTTCAGCCGAAAGCTATTATTCTTTAATATAAATCACCCTTCAATGGATTTTCATAAAAGAGAAGGTTTCGTAAGATTAGCTCAATGCATTCTGTAAAAAAAAAAATCGTTTACAAAAATTGATAAGTAATAAGTAGGCTGTTAAGTTATGTACGGTAGGCTAAATGTTATTGTCAGTCAATCAGTAATAAGTCGGCTGTTAAGTTATGTAGGTAGCAGGCTTGCGGAGCCGCCAAATTTTTTTCCGGCTCCGGCACCCACAAATTTGACGGCTCCGGCACGGCTCCGGCTCCGGCACGGCTCCGGCTCCCTATTAAGATAGTATCACACGAGACAAAAATGTTTGTAATTGCGGCACACAAACATGCTGCTGATAAAAAGTTATGCAAATTTTGTCGCGTTCACCCCCATAGCAGGCCCGTAGTGTGTGGGGGGTCAGGGCGGCCGGGGCCCCTGCGTTTTGTCTGGCCCCTTCTGCTTATTTGTTCTACTTAGTAAAATGTATTACCTGCCCCCCCCCCGCTATTGCCTGGCCCCTGCTATAGAATGCCTGGCCCCTGCTTTAGAATTTTCACGCTACGGGGCTGCCCCATGGTCAGGAACTTGAAAAAAATACGCATGTCGGTTTTACTAAAAACAAATCATTTCAGTGCATCCAGAATCATATCATTATTTTCGACCGAGGTTTCACTAGTCGCCATTTTCATAAGTAATAAAAAGTTATTTCAATGATCAAATTAGCAAATAGTAAAACGATACATTATTTAAAATATTTTAAAGACGTCAGTATTTATATTTATTATTTATAGATTCGAAATGACCATTCGGACCCGGGTACCAATAAACTCCGATTTTTATTCGGACCCCGTCCCAATAAAGTCTGATTGTTATTCAAACCCGTGGCAAATATGCACTTAGCTTAGCTATACATAAACTTTATAATTGTTTTTTTTTTTATAATTGTTTGAATTGTATGATTTAATCGTTACTCAGTGTCTAGGGTTCCACTAAGCGGACTCTGTATTATTGTTTTTTCGGGTTCCGTCAAATAAAGTTTAAATATAGCTAAGCTGAGTGCATATTTGCCACGGGTCCGAATAACAATCAGATTTTATTGGGACCCGGGTCCGTATAGCCACAGCCTTATAAATTTATCTACTCTATTTCAGATATTCTGTTTATAATAAAATTGTTAAATACAGAAAGCGACCATTTTGTTTTTAGTCTATTACAAATTCGCGGCAGCCCCGTAGCGTGAAAATTCTACAGCAGGGGCCAGGTATTCTACAACAGGGGCCAGGCAATAGCAGGGGGGAGGGCAGGTAATACATTTTACTAAGTAGAGCAAAAAAGCAGAGGGGGCCAGACAAAACGCAAGGGGGGGCTAAGCCCCCCCCCCGCCCCCACACACGCTACGGGCCTGATTCGCGGTCAAATAATAATACGAAATTACGCGTTCTATTTGTCGTCTTAGTAAAAAATTATTTTAAATGATTGATACAATTATTCTATGAAATAAAACTGTTTTAACTTTATATATAACAAAATAACCAGCCGTTAAAAAAATTTCGGAGGGTAAACAAGATTTAAAACGAACGCAAAACGATTCCCCATTAAAGATTTCTTGTGGTGATGTGCGTGCACGCTATCATTTTAACGCTGTTACTGTTGTGGCGTTCGTAAAAATAACAACATTTCTGCTGTAAAAAAAAAAAAAAGCATTTGGGAGCCGTGGAGCCGCCAGATTTTTTCGGCTCCGGCTACGGCTCCAGCAAAAAGTAGCGGCTCCCGGCTCCTCGGCTCCGGCTACGTAAGCCTGGTAGGTAGGCTAAATGTTATGCCAGTCCACCCACGACATTAATGGTTCTTACATATGTGATTGAAAAGGTCTTAGTGAGTCAAAAAAAATGGACAGAAAAAAATAGTCGCTAATAATTCCGAGTAATACTTTAAAAAAAAATATGTTCTTTACTTATCCATATTTCATTGTATTCAAAAGTAAACATCGCCATTTTGTTTACACGTGCAGCTGACTAACTTAGAATACAATGAATTATAGGTAGAGAAAAAAAATTTTTTTTTTTAAGTACCTCTTAGAATTATTAGCGACTATTTTTTTTTTCCATTAGAATTCCATTAGAATACGGAAGAATCATTTATCTTGTGGGCGGACTGTCTGTCGTTAACAATTACCAAATGTATTATTTACCCATGTTGTAAGAAGGGTTGGATGGGGGCTATTATATGCTCACTATCATTACTACAATTTGATAGTAGGGAAGGGGTGGGGGTAGGGATTCACGTGACCATTGCATTATTTGTTCTGTTAAAAGAAGGAGGTATATTAGTTGTACAAACAAAAAGGGAAGCTATTCTTAAAATTCTCGTTGCTTTCGAGAAAACTGTCGAGATTTCGCGTCAGCGTGAAAATTGTTGTTTATCAGAAACGTATACAGGAGTAGCCGGCTTGTAGGGATTTTTTTTTCAAAAAATGGGTACTTTTGATTTTCTTGATGAAGTTCGCCGTATGAATGGTCGACAGGTAGAAAAACACTCTTATTTTATGTTTTAGTGTTTAAATTATTTGCCTCCGTCATTAATTGGTTCTGGATCAACAACTATCTAAAATAGGGTCTCGGACCTTATTAAGGATTTAAGCTTACTAAAAGTATTTTTTAACTTAAAATCACAGTTCATTGTAATTGACAAAAAAAAATTTAATTTTCATGATACTCATACCTTTTTTTTTACTATTAACCTTAAACCATTGTTGGTCAATTTTGTATTGTTTTATAGGCATGACAGCTATGATATGGCTAACTCACCTGCCTCATAGCTCTTATACTTATTGAAGTATTCATACCATATGTGTCTTGACTTATCCCCTACGTAACAATTTTAAAGCTAATCTCAATCTGAAAGAGGGTGCTTTTATTTGACCTTATTCTGCTTTGCAAAACAGTACTACTTACTGGCCTCATGGAAAGGTCACTTATAGGGAAAATAGTTTATCTTATTTCTTAATGTATGTATTGTTGTACAGGAATAATTCATTAATCATTAACTACTGATACAATATTCCCCTGATCAACTATAGGGAAACTGCTGAATACCTACAAAATTGTTTATTTTTAATCAAAATTTTTTTACATTTTCTCTTTGTTTGAAATTCAAAATGTTGTTGTAGATTGATTTTGATTGATCTTTTTAATCATTGATTACATTACTATAAGCTAGAGGTTTCATTCCTTTTGTTTTCCTAGACATTTTTCTCACTACTTGAGATTTTCAATCTTTGTGAATATAGTTTTATTTCATTTGAGGTTGTTACATGAAAACATATTATTGAGTTTTTACTCCAGATAGAATCAACGGGGGAGGGCAGTGTTAAATCATTTATTAAAACATTTTTTTTGTTTGTATTTAATAAAAATTAGCCTCTTTCAACATTTAGTCTTACAATGATGCTAAATACATTAATCTATTGTATGCTTTATTTCTAAAATTATTTTATTGAAATACGAACTCAACAGTGAATGTGACATAATCCAAAGAGATTAGCTAAACTAATAGTGGCAGAAGCTGAGATAGATCTTTATAGGCTGTTTGCACCTTAATTCAAGACCTTTAAGAACTTTTGTTTTGCATTAATTTTCTTTCTCAGAAATTTTGGTCAGACATATTTAGGCATGGGGAGGTAGAAGTGACAATTTCTAGACAATTGATGGAGTTTTAGAAGGGTCTAAAACCATGCAATGCTATGCATAGTAATTATCTAATAGGATTAACATTGCATATCTTTTTCCCCCCACACAGTTGTACTATCAGGTTCTCAATTTTGGCATGATAGTGTCTTCGGCTCTCATGATCTGGAAGGGATTAATGGTGGTCACCGGCAGTGAAAGCCCAATTGTAGTCGTACTCAGGTATTTTAAATTATTTCCTCTTTAACTTTAATCTGGATTTTCAAAAGGACAAAAAAAAATGTATCATTTGTTCCTAAAATAGGGAATCGTAACCATTTTAATTTCAGTTTGTTAATGTGCTTTGTCTTGCGACTTTTTTTATTAACAGTGGTAGTATGGAACCTGCATTTCATCGTGGGGATCTCTTGCTTTTGACCAATCACAGAGAAGAACCTATAAGAGTTGGAGAGATTGTAGTCTTTAAAATAGAAGGGCGAGATATTCCTATTGTTCACAGAGTATTGAAAGTACATGAAAAGTAAGTCTCATCCACATTACAGAACCACAGAGTGAAAAAAGTCCAATTAGTTAAAGTGAAATAAATGCAAGGATTTATTTAAAAATTTTTCTTTAATACAAAATAGTCTCTTTAAAAAAAGTGATGAAAAAAAAAATTATAAATTTGTTTTTATTAGTTTAACTAAACCTTTTGAATTTAATAAGTATTTCATTCTTTCAACAAACAGTATAAAAGCGGAGATTTTACTTTTATCCAGCGAATATGTAACACGGTAATGAGTGTTACTGTTAAAAATGATATAATGGTCGCTGGACATAATAAATATGTATGTAGAGCCAAGTAATGTTTTTTTAATGCAATGCACAGCAAAAAATTTAAAGACAATATTATAATATTATAATTAACAGAGAGAATGGCACAATACGATTCCTTACCAAGGGAGACAACAACTCGGTAGATGACAGAGGCTTGTACGCCAAAGGACAGTTGTGGCTAGAAAAAAAAGATGTAGTTGGCAGAGCTAAGGCGTGAGTAGTTGTTTTTTTTTTGTGTGTGTCTGAAAATGGAATTCTAGTTGGCTATTCTTTACGGCCTTTAACAAGGTGAATTTTGGTATGATAATTTAAATGTTGGATTTTTGGTACATTTCAGTATCTTGTTTCTTACAAGAGCATGCAAAAATCGTTTTTCTGAGATACCTTGTGGTCAATGCTTGTTTGTATGTGTCATTTCTTGAAAGAAATGCCACTTAAACAGAAAAAGGATAAAGCGAATGTAACTGGGTGATGGTGTGGTTAATTTATTATATGTCATTTTGGTTAGGCTTCAATATGAGTTGGTGGACAGATGGCAGGGTGGTATATAGCGCTTGACTGTCAACCTGAGAGTTCCGGGTTTGATCCTCTGTGAGAACCAAGGGCTTTTTTCCAGGTTAAATATGGCGTTAAGTCCCCCAAGTCCACCCAGCTTCAAATGAGTATCTGAAATTAGTTAGGGAAGTAAAGGCGGGTAGGCATGTGATGACCACACTATCCCTTCATATAACGTGGTTACAAAAACAGATGAGCTTTACACTTCATCTGGCCCCAATAGCCTATAAAACTAAGAGAACTTTGCTTCAATATGAGTTGAGTGCAAAAAATAACATGTGGTTTATCCCATTATCTTCTTCTTTTTCTCCCCCCCCAGATTTTTACCGTATGCTGGAATAGTAACAATTCTTATGAATGATTATCCCAAGTTCAAGGTAAGTTTAATTAATACTTCGAAAATATTGACGCTTTTTTTTTTTTGTTTTTTATTCTGTTTCATTTGTTGGCCAGTAAATATTATTACTTGTTTGTTTTACTATTTTGTTTCATTCTGTGGCCAGTAAATATTATTACTTGTTTGTTTTATTATCTTGTTTAGACAATTTTATTTTCATAATTTATGAGTAACTATAGAACAAGTTAATGCTTTTTTTTTAATGTCATTTGTTGTTACCACTTGTGTCTTATCCGATTAATCTCACTTTTTTCCTTAGTACGCCATCTTAGCCTTCTTAGGAATATTTGTCTTGACGCACAGAGAATGAGGAAATGTTCCAAGTGATTGAGAGAGAAAGCTTTTGTCGTGTAATGGAAAATGTGTACATGAGATGTAAGATTTTTTTTATAAGAAGGACGCTAAAGTGGAAAACAGAAGATATCAAATAATCCTTCCTGCTGTATAATTAGTTTGTTATCATTGTTGAGCTAAAATTAGAAAAAAAGTTATTAATGTAGTGGCATGTCGCACAACCAAAGGCTCTACATTTCTATGTAGTTAAATTAAGCTTGGGCCAAGAAAGTATTTGTTTTGAATTAATTATGACATTGTTGTAAATATGCTTGAAGTGCTAGTCCTCTCAATTAATTTTTTAAATTCAAGAAAATCAAATTTTTTTATTTCTCCGCTTTTTCTTATTTGTTGAAAAATGTCTCTTTTTTTTTTCTTGTTATTTAAGCGTGTGATTTTTTTTTCTTGTTAATTGTGCTGAAAGGTGTTGTTTTTCATTATTTTAAAGTATTAGTACAGATACTATTGACTGTGGGATTTTTATTTCTGGTGGTGGAAGGATGAATGACCTTTTTTTTTAAATGTTTCTTAAAATCTATCATCTGATGAATGACATATTTTTATTTAAATCATTTTGTAAGACTGTCATTTGATTTTGAAATGATGGTTAGGTAGTACATGTACCTTTCTGGAGTGATGTCACAAAGAAACCCCATATAGTTGCATACATGTAGTTACATTTTTTTCCAGTTACTGTTGACCTTATACAATAAGTTACATCAAAAAAGCATTTAAAACTCTTTCGCAGCTGGCAAAGTGAATAATTGTAAATTGAGATAGAAATATTCAGATACTTAAGATTTATATTTATCGTTGTTACCCTTTGCTGTTTTAAGTAAAGAGCCGTTATAAAAATAAGATGCCCTTAAGAGGGTGTGTGTGGGCAGTATAGCATTAAGAGATGGGGAAACTTAAAGAATATATGAACTAGACCACTATTATTAATAATCATTTATTTTAAGCAGTCTAATGCTTAAGTTATATAAAATTTCCCTTTATTATTTGGCATTTACTGTTTCTTAAATGATTTCAAATCAAAGAAAAGCATGTCGTTTAGAGACCATTTTTTTTTTACCTGCTTTACCTGTTAATTTATAACATGCCAACAAGATAACATAATTTTTACCATCAGTTCGTTTGAGCCGGTCTTTGTTCACATCAGAGCATTCCTTATGCTGCATGTTTATTTATTCTAAATAAATAATAATAAAAAAAAAGGGTTTTGTTCTTGTACCTTTTATTTTTTAGTAAGTTTTATTTTGTTCAACTCAGATATGAGTACGAGAAGTTATGAATATAGCAAGACATATTTTTTTTTACACTTGGTTTGTTGTTTTTTTTTTAAATATAAATTTACTTTGAAAAAAAAATATTTTTAACTTTATTGCTAAAGAAGTTTGTTTCTAAAGTGTATGGTACTTGAGAGAGGCGGTTGAATGATTATAAAAGGTCTTAATATGTCCTAAACCATTTTATTGACATTTATGTAATTGAGTCTCCTTGTTCAATTCTTAGGTTATGGGAGAATTAAATATTTCATTCATTGGAGCTTTCATGTTTTATTGATCTTTTTTTTTTCTTTTTGTGTTCTATAAATTAGAATGCATATAAACTTTACAACGATAATAGTGCAGAATATCTGTTTTAATTAGAAAAAATACAATGCTGCTATTTACAAGAATTGATCGTGACATAAACGATGCTCCTGGGAATGAATATTATTACATTAAAGTGGATGTGAGGTTGATGACGGATGGGATGAAGAAACATTTTCTTCTTCACCAAGTTGGAGCAGTATTAGCCAATCTTCTCATGCGTCTGAAAGGAAGAAAATAAGAATCGGCATAAATAATAAGTGAAATGTATATACTATATCAGCAATGATAGAAAATAAGTCCGGTTAAAAAAAAAGAAACTGTTGTATGTATACCTTGTGTTTCTGTCCTGGTCCCTGATCTTCTTCTCCATCTCTGCGTCAGTCAGTGTCTCTAGGAATGGGCACCATTGGTCAGCTTCATTCTGGTTTCTGAACGCCACCTCAACAACTGGCAATGGGGCTTCACTGCAATGGAAATAGGTCGAGTCTTTATACGGAACTATCCAAGCTACACATGTGTAAAAGTATTAGAATCATTTTCAAAACATTACAAAAAAAAAAAATAAGATGGTAATAAAGCATTTTTAAGACGGTCCGTTACTTTACTGAAGAGAAGAACAAAGGTTTCTTTTATAATTTTTTTTTCAACCTACCTAAAAGCATATGTTCTTTTATGCCAACTGAGCTGTCCTCGTATACTGTAAGCAATGGCTGTGACAAACTCCCCACCAAGCCCTAGTTATAAAAAAAAAACATGAAAAGATTAGATTATCATTCGCTGAATCCAAAAAAAAACATTAAAACTATTTTCTTTTATAAACCAATGAGTTTTTCAAAAGTAATATTAAAACAAATAGACGACTCTCAACCCCGTTCTATCAGTTTTTATAAGCTACAAAAAATAACAATACAATAGTATAAATTTGTAATGTCAAATATGTCTTATTTTGTCAAATTTATATTAGGCCACACGCTTGTAATGGTGAATTAAGGATAGTGTGTAATGAAGAACGCTTTAATAATGCTAAAAACTGTAATTAGAATGTTGTAAGCAAGGTTTTCTGTTTATCACTTAACTACAAAGATTCCATTAATAAATAATCCTACTTGGCAGTAATTCACTTACAGTGGGCAGTTTGGAACTGATTAAACACATGAAATGGAGGTCATTGTATTCAAAGTACTTTACATTGACATTTTTCATAAGCTCACTGACCACAGGTAAATAAAAACTATGACCCGGTTTGTACAAAAAAAAACTACTGCACATAACATTTAACAGCAGACGCTACAAAATATTATCTTCACTATAAAAAAAATCATTACTATAAATGAATCACTGTATTACCAACTGCATCATTTGTAATATTACCTAACAAAATTGTTTCTAATGACTAACAAGGAAAAATCATTACCTAACTCAGCGCATAACTTGGTAGCAAATTCTTCAGGACTGTTCTGGCATTCAGACATATCCCATTCAAACTGGTCTACCAGCGATATGTTTCCAACATGGATATTTAACTGGAAAATAAAACAACACTACTGTAATTTTTACTTCCTAACCTTCTTTAACAAAAGAAAAAAAAATGTTCACAAGGGTTCAAAAATTATAATTATTCTGAGCTAATTTTTGCGTAAAAGTATTTCATGCTGAAAACATAGACAGGTTTAAGCTAAACATTTAACAAAAATATTTTCACAGCAGAGCATCAGATTTGCATGCCGCCTATTATGAATATGCCATGTGAACACTTTACAGATATTTACGCCTATCATTATAACTGGAATTTAAGAATAAAATCCTTTTTTTTTAAAAAAAAAACAATCATTAAATTTAATGTTTAAGTCCCACATAAATCTGATTTTGATGAAACAAACTCGTAAAAAAAGCTTTAAAGAGTCACGGAGATGCCAAATCAAAATGTCAGTTAACTAACGGCAGTGAAATTTATTTAAAAAAAAAATGATGAAAAGCGGCTCAATAATGCCTGAAAATCATTATGAAAAAATGTTCAACCATTGTGACTTTATCAGGATAATGCATCTGTGTTGGCAGCTGCCGGAAGTTTGTCACAGGCAGTCAAGCCCTAATAAAACAAGTCACCCCTTTTACAAGAAATTTAAAAAAATTTTAGAAACTGACTTTGATTATGACTCTTTGGTCTGCCTGTTCCTCTGTTGTTCCTTCTGGGGCAGCTATGTTCTCAATCTGTTGTCTGATGGCTCCAGCTATGGCCGGGATGAAGTTGATAGGGTTCAGATCTAGGTCATCACACAATATTTCAGCAAACTGCTCTGGGGTGATTAGGGTCTCTAGATAGTAGGTAATATATATATATATATAAATAAAGATGGGGATAATTAAATCTTATACAGTATGTCAATTAACATTCAAGGACGACATTAACAAAAACGTATGTAAGAGAACATTTTTTTCTTTTAATTCCTTTCAAGGAAAAAAAAAAATTTAACCCTTTACATCTTGTAGTCGCAGATTGCTACCTCTATTGATAATATCTTGTAGGCACGAGTTGTCGCTTTTTTTTTTCTTATTCCACTAGTTTTGTTTCTGTGTTTCTATAAACAATTGTTAGCTTATAAAACTCTTATAGTTCAGCGGGGAAAAAAAAAATATTTTTTGGTGTTTACAGTTTAAAAAATTGGTCAGTAATGTATTTTTCTGTAAATTTTTGAAGTTAATGGATTTTGTCACATGTTTTGGATAAAATGGATGAGGCTTTACACTTATTTAGATAAATAACTTGTAGATACAGTGTAAATGAACGTTATTGTGTGAGCTGGTTAATAATGAAAACTCAATTCATGTCCATGGTTCATATGATTTATTGACGACACAATAATATAAATAAACAGAATAAATCCAATGAATAATACTTGTTAACAATGAACTTAACTGATCAACTAAAACTTCTGATATGTACTCGAATACTCTCTCTTACTCAACTGAACTTCTGAACACAAATAACTTAACTGACTCGATTGCCTCAACTCCTTTTCCAATCCTTTTTCTCAACTGAACATCGTCTTTATATAATTTCCTTCCATCCATCTCGAACATTCCCCATCGCTCTGTCTCTCACTCATTTAGTCAATACAATTTACAAATAAACAACATATTTATTTTCTATAAATATCTAGAATAATAAACAACATATTTATTTTCTATAAATATCTAGAATAATAAACAACATATTTATTTTCTATAAACATCTCGAATCATGACCCCGTGACCACATGTTGACCTGGTTGGCCAAGCTCCAAAGATACACACACACCTGTGTGCGTAGTACTAATAACTATACCATGACATACAGATTGAAATGAACACAGTGATAAAAATATATGCATTTTAACTTGCGGTCTTATGGAAAATAGTCTGTCAGATGATGATTTAAAGGACAAATTGAACGAAATAAGACAGCATAGTGATGCCACAGTATATATTTTCTTTCGGAATTCAGTTATTTCTTTGTTTGTTTGTGAAGGCTCTCAAGTTATATTACGTAAGGGTTAAAAAAATTATTTTTAAAACAAAGAACCTGTTATTTAGACCAAGTTATCTTTAACTCAAGCTTGGGGAAGTGATTTTAGTCACTGGGCTCAAAATCTAAAGGGTTGACAAGATAAGCTTTTAAAAATTATAGAAAAAATATTATCAGTTAAGTCTTTCAAAATACAATTAGACTGACCATTTTTGTTCCATGTAAAGCAATCTCGTAGTTTCTGCCCTTCTATCTCCATATCCAAACGAATAGGAACCAATTCTTCTTTCTGATTTGAATTTTCATGAATAAGAGATGGATCTGTGTCATCAAAGCTGTTTATTAAAAATAACAATCAAACGTAAGATAACTAAACATACAGCTGTTGTAACAAAACTGTGTGAGTTATAGATAAAGGTCATTAGACAAGCAAATGAACGGATGACATCAAAATAGTTTGAAAATCTCAACTCACCACAATGGAAAAGTTCGTATCTTGGTTTTAGACAATCTATTTCTGTTAATATGTGTGGAACAGGGTACAGCGTCCAAGTGGTGAGAGCTACTGGGTATTGTTGGAACCCAACTGTTTCCACGTTTGCTCTTTGAGGATTGCCTGGAGAAATTTATAAGAAACATGCAATAGAGCTCTAAATTTAGTTCTAAAACCTGAAAGATTAAAATAATAGAATCTACCTATGTATGCATATTCAGGATTACAAAGAACATAAATATGTGAAAGATATTCTTTTAGTACTGAGATAATCATTATAACACTATATATATATTTTTAGTGATCCTACTGTTTAGGCTAAATGCTTGGATTCTAACATTCCTTCAATATAACTAAGATAGAATGTTCATAACACGTTACCTTTAGTTTACGATCTATATTTATGTGACTCATGACCTTCACATAATATGCCATGATAAATTGTACAAAATAAAAAAAAGCATTTCCGGAAAATAATTATAAATAAATTCATTTACGTTAAAAAGGAAGCATCTGAGCTGAGAGCGACAGCTTTGTACTTCTCGTCAAAGCCATTTATAATTTCATCTACTTCACTTGCTTTAAGAAGAGTTATGTTGGTTGCCAGTGAATGATGACCAAGACCTGAAGACAGAAAAGTTCATATCAACATTCATGATTTTTCACAATCAAAACTCATTAAAGAATGAAACAAAAAAATAGAAAAGTATGTTTCAGAAGACAAAAAAATCTATGGCCACCTACCCATTACTGCTAATTTTTTTCGTTCATCTATTGTTATCAACCTTCTCCACATAGATGGGTATCGCTTATATAGTGATCCTCGGAACATACGAAGATAATTTCCAACCTAATTAAATATAAAAAGAATCATCATGAAGCAAATGCTGATATTTTTTTCTACATTCAAAGGTAAATTAAATTATCAGAATCAAATTAAGTCAGGCTGCCCAATAAAACTAAAAAAAAAAAAAAAATTACTTCACACAAATTTGTTCAGATAACTAAAGACATCACAATAAATTGTATGTTTACCAAAAATGTCGAATGAGTAAAAATCATTTCCTTAAACCCATAAAAAACTATTACAAACAAAAATAATAGTATGCAGACTTAAAACTAGCAACTAGTCAATGCTGATTTCATTCATTACTTGGAAGGCCTATAGCTTGTTTGGTATGGATAACCTCCAAGCCTTGGTTGTCATCAGTTCTTTATATGATTAAGCCCATTGACGCCATTGATTGTACATTTGTATTTATTAATACTTGTAGAATGGTAATTTGTTGTGTCATATCCTTCTTTCAAACATGAAAAATGTCATAGCTTTACATCTAATTAACTGAAGAGATGGTCTTTAACTTAGCATTCTTTGGAAATGGATTTCACAAGATTCATATATATTAGATAATTAGTTGTTAGTGATAACAAATAGTGGCAATAGTAATCTAATGATAGTAATATAAGTAGCCAATAATTAGATTTAGAAGATGCAAAAGTAAGTAGCTACACGTTTCTGTGCATAAAGTAAATCAATGATATCACTTATATTTGAAAATTTCATCGTTACGTATTATTTTATGGGCGATTACTTTTATTCAGCTAGTCCGCTTAGCTAAGCCTTGTGCCACTAGTCTGTGACAAGTATCGAAGTTTAGGACTAAGACAAAGTTCAAAACCAGACACATTTTTTTCTTTTGTGTTTAAAATAAATCTTGAAATTAAGTTATAAATAAAATATTCAGACCTCTGAGCCAATGTAATAAGATTCCCCATCCTCTTCAATCTTAAAAGACTTAGGTTTCTCACCATAAGTCTTAATACCACTCGCCGGTGTACAAGGAGTACTTGGTGTTGAGGGGGACGCCATTGTGTTGGTTGTGCCAGATTTTTCGGGATCTTTAAAGTTCAATAGTTTAACTAGTGGATTACAATTTTATACATTAATAAGCGAAATGTATGTAAGTTGATTAAAATAAATATTTAGAGTTCTTAATTTGTGAAGGGCATATATATTTCGTTAATCTCCTATTATATTAATTATTACATTTTGAAAGTGCATAACAGAAATATAACAAAACAGAAAGCATTTGAGATGAACAAACAGAAAGATGACATGTAATATAGATGCGACAGAGAGTAAGGCTCAAATCATACAGTGAAGCAATTATCAAGAATATATTTCTAACTAAATACTCCATTACTTGAGACAATTTAGTTAAACAGTCATTGTTGTTGTTGTTTTTTTTCATTCAATTTTTTTTACAAAATCTTGTTAAGTTGACAATGGCGTGGCTAGTACTTTACAGTACTATATGGAAAAACCAGAATGTGACTCTTACCAACCTCATACATAGCTACCCATGATATTGTTATTAGGTACCCGGTAATTAGATTTTTTTCTGTTTTACGAGCTTAAATAAGAAAGTAGTAAATAAAACCTGATAATAGCCATGTTATGAGACGCATGTTGTCTATATATATATATATATAACTTTTAATACATGATGTTTATTAATTTATATACAAAGAATAAAAAGAGAGATTGTCAAAGCAGTAAGTGAACAAGTACACATGAGAATTCATATCAAATATTTTATTTTCAAAATGTTCAAGCAAATACAGCGTCATGCAAAAGATTTACAACAACAGTGCTTCATAATCTGATTTAGAAATATTTTTAAAAAAATTATTATTTAAATGAATGTAAAATTTGGATTAGAAAATGTAAAAAAAAAAAAAAGGATTAAATCATCCGTGACTAACAACAGGCCTACATTTCACAATGAGGAGAGAGAAAAAAATATTGTTCATGGCCGTGTGTTTCACAAAGTCAAGTTTGGATGACTGAAGAAAAGCACTACACATCAGTTTATGCGATGTATTATTTAATTAGCTTCACTGTCTATATCTTTTTAAAGAAGCCCAATGTTTTCTCCCCAGGGCCCCATACAAACCTTAATCTGCTTCTGATTACAAAAAGGTAATAAAAAGTACCCAAGAACATATCTCCATTCCTATGACCTGCATGCAAACTTATGATGGATTGATAACTGGATGAATAATAAATAATGTATAATAATTTGATACTTAATAGATATGACAGGTTAATTTTAAGGTTTTGTATAAAAAATGAACATAAAGGGGTATTCAACAATAACAATATCACAATGTCAAGATTTAGCTCAAGGCACAAACTGTTTTTGTTACTGTTAATTTAATGTTCATTAATGCAGGGAACAACTATTTTTGTCTGTTAGCTTACAAAGACGACTAGGGAGTTGCAGATTCTGGAATGTGAACATGTAAACAACGACAGGTGGTATTACTGCAACAAAAACAAAATGGGGGAGAAAATGTATCACGATTGGATTTGTCAAATAAAAATAGGACAAACATTCCAAGATCACATCGACATTAACAAATGCTTTAAAAAAAAATTAAGAATGTTTGCATAAAATGTTCTCATAAATAAAAAAAAAAAAAAAATTGTAATGACTCGTACATAATGTAACTACAGTTCAGACTCATTCATTGACATTAATTTTTTTTAATAGAAAACAAACCAAAAATGAAATAATTAATTAATGCAAGGGAACAGAATTTTACAAAAAAATTAAGATGTTACAAAAGTGAAAAAAAAGATAACATTATGTATAAAAAAACACATAAACCATCCTAAAAAAGTGCCCCAACAAATGAAGGAACTAAAACCATTGAGTGAATGTTCATGCTAGTGTACAGTTAAAACATTCAGGACAATTTTCTAATTTTATAAAAAAAAACTTTTTCCACTTGTCTTTTATGTCACAAGAAAACTTTCAGTCTAAAAAAAAAGTTAATTTTAACAAATATTTTTTAAGTCAACTATCATCCATTTGTTAGCAACTTTAAGAAATAAACTGCTGAAATAAAATTTTGCTTGATTTCAATGTTTTTTTTTTTGGTTTTTTTTTTTTTTTTGAAAAAAATAAACAAAAATTAACATAAAATAAAATTATTATTCGCTTTTATAAACCGATCCCATCAACTACAATGCCTGGTTACTACAGTACTTTATACTGTTTAAAACTGCTTAACATGCGATTCCTTTGTTTCACGTTTCTGAATAAAGTCTGAATTTACTAAATCTTCAAAATAAAAAAATAATTTTAAAAAGTTCTCAGTACGGTATGTGTAAATCTTTGTCATATTTGAATTATGAAAGTAAAAAAATATATTTAAAAATAGAATATTAATGTTTGTTCTTTATATTTTCAGTGTACATGTACTATAACAGAATCTAGCAAAAGTAGTACATGTACATTGTTTGTTGTTGTTTTTTTTAGTTTAATTGATTTGTTTATAAATAAAAAAAATGCTTTATCTTTTTACAATTTACATGCTTTCTTTAAAATAACTATGTACAACAGCTGTTCTTTAAAAGTACTTCACAACAGATCTAAAATATTATGCTAATGAACATACCTACAATGCAATAGTAAAATTTGTATAAATCAATAAAGAGTGAGGTAAAACTTTAAGAATAAAAGGAACAGATCAATCAATATGTATTATTACATTAAATGATCAAAATTAATGCCAGGTTAATTGACACAATTTTTTTTATTAATTGTAACCAAACAGGTTTGTGGTTAAATTCTATCACATTGTTTAATAAACAAGCCAGTTGGGTTTACCCACAAATTTTCTATTAGTTTTACAGTTGCATTTGGCTATGTCTTTTTTAATTATTCAGCTATTATCAGAAAACAGGCATTCCCAAATGACTTTTGTGGTTGAGGTACTAATATTTTTCACTAGATTGTTCATGAATGGATATTTGTTAGCATAAAACATCCGCCGCTGTATGCATCCAAGTCATTTTGAATTTATTGGTCCTGACTGTTTAATTAACATCTGTCTTTGTTGATGATAGTTCCTGGATCCCTATTTTTGTGGTTATGTGTGATGCTCATCAACAATCTGATCACAATCATTCACTGTAGCTTCCAGCTGTTGCCAAACTTTTAAAAATAACCAAACTTCACCAAATCACACTTATGACAAAAGGCAGGAACTAAACCCGAGTTGACCAGCAACCTCCAATTTCAATTAATAAAATGTATATATGTCACTATACATAAAGCATATAAATAACCTAGCAAACTATCACATTCTTTAGACTTAAGTTTTCTTCTTTCATGAGATAGATTTATAACACAGAGATAGTACTAATCTGAACATCTATAAATAATGTGATGCACATTAATTCACATGGCAGTAACACATGGACCATCAGCAAGCAAGAAGAAAAAAATGCAAAACACTTTGGAAATAAAAATATTTCAGAAAATATATGGGCTGGTAAGATGAATGAAGAAGTAGGAAAAACTCAAAAAAAATAAATGAGCTAGCTTAATTCTGATAGGGAGCAAAAGTATCTCAGGACAAAATGAAATTTAAAATATTAAATGATTAATGCTAAGATGGTAGCTAACTTTAAAGTAGATTTATTTTCGCCATACTGATTTTGTGAAACATGATTGTTTTTCCAGATGAAATATTGATCACGTCTAAAATAAAAAACAAATGTGAATATTGTAACCACATCAATAATTTACACATACGTACATTGTATAAAAATAAAATGGTGCAAATTTTCTAACTAATGTAACAAATAAAAAAAAAGAAATCTTTAAAAAATATAAAATTTTGTACCAATTTAAGAAGTTCACAAACAGATTATTCAACAGAAAAACCAGGAATAAAATCCCACTCATAAAACAATGATCACAAAACATTATATGACCTTCAGACTAGTTTTCCATTATCAGTGACAATAAATATAACTGACACAAAAATCCAAAAATGTACATTATAAAAGAGAATTTAGGAACTATTTTCTTTTTTTTTTATATTAAGAGATAGGTGAAAAATATGCTTCAAACAATTATCTGAAAAAAGTTTAATGTTGCGTTTAAAAAATGTAGACACAAGTTTGCATATGCTTAAGCAGAGTCTTTTTTTTTTTCAGAGACTCAGGACACAAAATGAAGTCTGTAAGGTATCGTAAACAATCAAATGCCTGCAAGTCAATAAAAATATATGGGTGCCGATTTCTATAAGAGCCAGCCCAAACTGTGTACAAATTTGAAAAAAATAAAAGTAAAACTCAGAGTGTCATGTATAAAAATATATAGATATATACATATCCTTATTGGAGAAGCCAATTTAGTGGCACTTTAATTACAAATACATTAATCATGCAAAACAAATAAATTACTTATAATTATATGCATTAATTTAAAGTATAATCATTTAGTCATTCAAAGGATGATTCTCAAATTATAAAAATTCAGTCAGAGCGATTACTCTAAAAGCCTGAAGCTAGATAATATTGACTCCATCACGTGTTGTATTCAACTCTCTGGCCATTTCATCCAATTCCCTTAAGCCCTCTGTGTGCCGCTGATATTTGTGGGCCATTAACTTTTTGTAAAACATCAGGGAGAAAGCAATGAACAGAATCCCAGCAGGAATCACTATTACAGTTGAAGCAATGGCAGTGTTCTGACTAATGGTGTAGAATTTGACCCAGCAAAGGATGCCGATTTCCAGGAGAAAGAGGAGTATCCCCAGACCAGTGGAGCACACCCAGGCCATCTCCACGCAAAGCCGCATTTCATCGTGAGGTGACTCATTGACTGCCTGCACGCTATGCACGTTGCTCACTGCTTCAATGTTTGGCAGTATACAAGTACTGATCATTAAGGCCATCAAGTGGACAACGACCAAAAGTGTGGTGCAAGCCCCGAACACTATGAGCAATGCATCTGGTACTGCTTTGTTGGTACCAGTATCTTTACTACTGGTTTCATTCTTATTACCGGTACTAGTACTGGTACTGTTATCTGCTATTGATATCTCAACCATGGCCACCTGTAAAATGAATTGTTCATATTTAATTATTTATTAATTTTGTTAATTTAACACAGTTTAATCTCATGCATTAAAATTTAAAATCAAAAGTGTGAACATTAATACCATTGTTATAAATGTAAAACTAAACCTAGAGAAGTTTTGTTTAATCTCAATTTATGATCAACATTTACATTGTTTTAGAATCATTTTCCATTATCTTTGACATGCATGATTTAGGCAACAGGGCAATACACTCTGCGCCTTGTAAAGATACAGGGTGAAAAATAGGTGTCAGAAAAAAAAATTATTATGAAATAGAAAAATATATTTTCGATCCACTAACAAAGCAGTCCTAATTAGTAGTGCAACCATTGCTTTCATTGTTATCCAAACTATCCTAAAACTAGTCTATTTTTAGACCTATAAATTATTAAGTATAAATTAGAATATAGTTTTGTACACATTTTAATGATAATTTTTTATTATATGTGAAGAGAATCATTCAATAAAATAGTTTTTAACAATATAATACCATTGCAAATCCAGACAACAGAGCAGATGTTCTACTACTGGCTTTTAATTTGGCTCTGCTGAGGTAGAGTCTTCTCCAAGACAATGCCGTGTTAGAATGTGTTTGAGACATTTGGTTGATGTAGGATTTTAGCAACCACTCTTGATAAGACTCTGCTCTATTTTGCATCTGGTGATTAGATTATTTATTTTTCAAAAATTCAAGAATCTCAACATTTCTCAGCAAAATGTGCAAAGATCCCTAAGTATGTAAAGGGGGGTATTAAAAAGAAAAAGAGTTCGCCGATGATAACAAAACAAATCCAGTTACATCCGTTTCCTCTCTCAATTTACAACCTTT
The DNA here is from genome assembly GCA_021962125.1 of Bulinus truncatus. NCBI lineage: Eukaryota > Metazoa > Mollusca > Gastropoda > Planorbidae > Bulinus > Bulinus truncatus. The sequence continues at coordinate 9,234,352 of JAGDYQ010000017.1, read as the reverse complement.
TCTCTCATAAGAGTCGCAGGCTATGAAAATGCGCTTCCCATTGAAATATTAGATACATATACGGTAGTTATTTATAAGAGCATTTCCATTACATATTTATCTGGGCGCTTCTGTCAATTCGTAGTGTGATAAAGAATCAATGATGGAATCTTGGTCTCACAGGAACATTTAAGGTAGACGGTAGCTAAATTAAATGTGCTCCCATCTTGTCCAGTCAACCACCTTTCTCTCCCCCTGGTCGTCCCTCCACTGTACTGTCGGCTACGGTGGGGAATAAAGAATAGGAAAACTGCCTCATTAGTGGATACAAGGATCATAACACTGGGGTGAGGAAAACTATGATTCGCGGGTCAAGTAATGCCGGTTATGGCAAAAGCATCCTTTGCTATTGCATCATCCCTTCCCCCCAAAAAGGATCCAGACCCCGTTAAAGCAAAGGCATAGACTATGATCCGTGCTCGTCATAACTTGCCCCTCCCCTCCAAGCAGTACCCGAATAACGCTCCTGCCGTTATACTTATTGATTCTGACATCTGCAATTTTTTTTTTGTTTTGTTAAGTTCGTACAGCAGCCACCTGCTCTTGGTCCATCAATCTGTCAATTTAAAAACCCAATCTGGTCCACGATTCAGTGAGTTTGTCCACCCCTGGTTAAACCATGGATACTTGACGTTGTTTTCTTGAATTCCACTTCCAGCCCGATCCGGCTCAACACCCAATCGTCAGCCACCAGGGCCGCAGCAAGGGTAAGGGACGCAACCCAAGCCCTAGAAAAGTGGACGGCATTTTTAGAGTTAACCCCCCCACCCCCCCAATTAAAAAAAAAGGGGGGGGGGCTTTGCAAAACAAAATTTTCCGTTTAACACATTTTTGTTTTTCGTATGAAATAAATAGGCTATAACAGATTACCTTATTAACTGAGTGAGCAAGACGGTGTGGCAGAAATTTCGTTTCTAATACCATTCATGGAATTTTCAATCACACTAATCGAAATAACGAGGTCTCTATACAATCTTAGCTATATGAAAGTTGTATATGAAAGTAATATTGTCATACATCTAATCCTACACAAACTTCAGAATGTTCATGTTTCTTTTAATTATGAGACTAAATTTGACCCAATGCTTAACAACGGAAGTGAATGGGATAAATAACATTAAAAATTCTCGGTTCGAGATTATAATAAATGTCGATTTCCCAACAAGCAGAGACGCCTTTATAGCATTTATGTTTAATACGCGGTTCCTATGACGAATTTCTGCCAAACCTGATGCTGTCATGCCCCAACTCACCACTACCCCACAACCGACCAGCGCAACCGGGGAGCTCCCCTCACCTCAGGGGCTTTTACCGGCTGCCCAGGGGGGGGGGCGCTGGAAGGGCTCCCCCCCCCCGCCTCAGGGCAACCCTTCATTGCACCAGAAAATACCAGAGAGGGTCACTCTCACTCCTCACTCTCGAACGAGACGAGACAAATGGAATCATGTGCAATAATATTCACATCCAATGCCCTGAATAATACACCAAATTATTCAGCCGTCGCGAAGGTTTGAGATAAAAATACTTGATAAAAGTACACTCTGTAACTTCGTACACAATATCAATTGATTAAAAATTGCCTCTTTAAACTTGTACACAATATAATTTGTAACTGTATCTTCTCTTTAGGAATTCTACCGTCCCGAATGTTTTGTTTTTTAAAAACTTTTGTAGTTTAAATGAAATTGTTTTGAAATTGAACAAGATGTTCATTTATGAGCTTGAAATTATTAAAATAGTCACCAGGGTTGTTAACAATACTCTTAAATTGTATTTGTCAATACCAATACCCAGCGGCGACGAGAGCGAACACGGGCCCCAGGGCAGGACATTATTGCGGGCCCCTAAATAAACAATAAGTCGTGAAAAAAATGACATGGTCGGGGCGGCCGGGCCCCTTTACAGATGCGGGCCCCCTGGCAATGACATTCCTTCCCCTCCCCTCTCGGCGTGCCTGCCAATACCAATACTTCATGAAAAGAGTATCGCCGGTACCAAAACAAATACTCAAGTAAAAATATATTGCCAAAATCGATACCAATATGATACCAATACTTTTGAGAAGAAAAAAAAATAGCAATTAAAATTTAAAGAGTGCACATTTTTAAAGTTTTTGTATAACTGAGAGATCGATCAAAAAAGAAATAAAGTTTTCTGTCGCTCATTGAAACATTGAAGTAATAGTTGATAAAAAAAAAAAGAAAGTAAATGAATGAAAGAATATAAGAATAACATTTATTGATATCGGCGCGCAAAGCAAAAACTTCAAAAGAGACTTAAAATATAATTTTTCCTTCAACTCCGCCAACCGCGGTTGAATTGGTGGGGAGGCGGGTAGTGTTAATATTGGTAGTGTTGATGGCTATGATTACTAGTAGTGGTTGAATGTATGTATATTATTTTTAAAGCAAGGTATTAAAATCGCTATTGTTTTTCTGCATTTTTTTTACTGAATTGTATGAACAGTAAAACTGTGATATTTTTATTTTTTTTTTTTCAAAACGGATAAAGACACAAATAGTGGGGTTATTCTATTGGGTTTATGAATTATATTTTTTTTCTTATTTTGAATATTTTAAGATGAGTTTGTTACAATACATTCTTAAAATACCAATAAAAAAGTATTGGTATCGAGTATCGGAAAATTGTCGTTTACAATGTATCGGCGATTCACAAATCAATACTTGATACAAAAAGGATCGGCAATACTGTATTGGCCGATACCGATATTAACAACCCTGCCATAGGCCTTTTTTTCTAAATACCTAAGATTTCGCGATGCTCTTATCCATAATCATATCCATCTTTAAATTTACGCATCTTCACCTGGGGCGAAAGGATACGAGCTAGCGTGAGAGCAAAACGGCCCTTTTTATTTCTACCCTAAATTTTATTGTTCTAAGATTTTTTTCTTTTTCTTCAGTTCTTATTTTGCTAACTTTTTAATTTTTTTTCTCATTGCGCATGTGCTCTGACCCACGATCTAGGGCTTATGCCTTGACCTCAGTGCCATGTTTATGACGTCACACTAATGTGTACATGGGAGAAAAATTCATTGTTTGCAGCAGTATTGACTGGATATCTCATTGGATTTTGGAACATTTACTAACAGTTGATTATTAGTTGCATTCAGCTACAATGGCAGACGATGTAGAGGGTGGAAGGAGATTGGTAATGCTTTTTCTTAGATGCTTCCTTGATTTAAGTAAAGTTGTACTTCTGCAATCCAATGCGCTGTTCATCAGTGATAGTTCGATAGAGAATAGTACTGTAGTGAAATTTGGTAGTAAAAAAAAAAGTAAGGACGTGACATTTAGCACACACACGAACAACTTGATTTTCCATAATTTGAAACCCCAGATAATTGTCGAAAATGATACATTTAGTTTTTAATTGAAGAATACTGTAATGACTGGGCGAAATTATTATTTTTTACTTGTAATATTAGTAACTAATACTGTAATAGTGCTAATATCCCAGCCTTCCTTATTTACTAAAAGAAAAAGTTTAGCATAAGTACGTTTCCTTATTATTATTTGATATTTCCATTTGATGTTAAAAAAAATGAAATTTAGTATCTAAATTTCTAAAATAAATTTGGTTAGCATAAACTTTAGGCAATAATAACACTTTAATTTAGATTAATAAAATAATATGAAAAATAAATCATATAACTACATTGTGATTGACTAAATATGATAATCAATGTTATACATATGATAAATCAATGTTAGCTGCACTAAAATTGCACAGAGCAAACTGCTTTCTAAGACAGTTACATTTGATTTAGCCACCAATGCTATGCACACACATTTTCTTTGTTCATCTTTAAATGTGTTATGTATAATAACAGCTAAATAATTTCCAAGTCTAATAATGTTTGCACCAACAGTAGAATAATCTTTTCATTACATTTTTTATAATGTAGGAGTAGGAATTTATTTTATAACAAATAAAAAAACAAACATTCACAAGATCAAAACTATCAAACTTAACGTCTTCAAATTTCAAAATAGTAAAGATTTTTGAGGACCTTCTGTGTATGATTTAACGTCTACCAGTTATCAGCCCCATAGCATGAAAATTCTACAGGAGGGGCCAGCCAATAGTGGGGTGGGGGGGCTGGTAATACATTTTACTAAGTAGAACAAATAAGCAAGGGGGGGCAGACAAACCGCAGGGGGGGGGGCTGCCTCCTCCCCAGCACGCTACAGATTTGGGGGCCTTCAGGTGAAAGATTACAGATATGTTTGGAGGCCACCTTTGGGGCTCTCTTAGCATCATATTTAAAAAGAATTACTAGTTGATGGGCCCCCATTTGGCAGTAATAGGGCCCTAGACTGCATTAATGGCTCTGATGCCAGGGACATATTACTAACCATAAACATATACAGTTGTAAAGTTTAATTTTCTTTGAAATCTTTATCTTAAAATAAAAAACATTTAATGTAATTCAGAGAGCTAAAGAGAGAAAAAAGTATACAGACCAAGAGATAGATGAAGATGACATTGATGGCAGACGACTGTACAGTGTGGAAGAAAAATTGCAGAGTGATAAATTTAATGCAGACTTGGTGCAGGAAATGAAAGGACCAGGTCAGTTATATTTGAGTTTCTGACATGTATAAAAAATGTAACCACTTTGGAAAGTGAACTTTATTTATAATCTTTAACTTTGAGTTATGACTTAATAAAATAAGTATTATTTATATTCATGGTTTTCAGAATTTACGATGGAGTGGATGCAGAGAAATGGATTGGTTCGACCCATTGTATTCTTAGAAAAGACTGGCCTTGGGCTTCGGTAAGTTATTAAATACAAATGGACGATTAGTTGTTATTAAATACAAATGGACGATTAGTTGTAAAAAGTTGAAACCCTCTCTATATTTTTTTTTAATTTTGCCACCTCTGCTTTGAGAAATGTTACGAGAAGTCATTTGTGTTTGAGGTGAAATATTATTTTTCTGTTTACATTCTCGATTGAGAATTCATAAATATCTTTTCAAGCATTCTTGTCCTGCCATTTTTTTATATATGACCTTACTGTGTACACTTGCGGCAAATATTAGCCAGTAAATGTTACAAGAATGATTTTTTTTTTAAAATTCACAATTGATTGAGGAATATTTTTTTCTTTCAGAGTACCCAGTGAGAATTTCAAAGTTAGTGATGTCAAACAGTGTGTTGGTAAACATGATTCAACCTACCTATATATTTATATGTATAAATCATAATAGAAAATTTTGCAGGGCAATCAGCTAAATGCTTAAACAAAATAACCAAAATAATCTGATTAAAAATTATAACTTTTCAAATTACAGGCAGTCGTAGGATACTAGATGTAATGGATGTAACAACGCAAAAGGCCATGGAGTTGTCTATGAAAGACTGGGTGAAATATTATGAAAATCCTGAGAGAGACCGTCTGCTGAATGTCATCAGTTTAGAATTTTGCCACACTCGTCTGGAAAACTACGTAGATTCTCCAACTTTAGTAGGTCCCCCACATTTAAAAAAATTTTTTTTGTTTTGGAGTAAATGACATAGTTTTTTCACTTGATCAGTCTTTCATTTTATCTCATCGTACTGTAAAATATTATAGTAAAGCCTACATTATTTTTTATGCTCAAGTTAACTATATGGAAGGAGAAAACATTTTATCATTTTTTTAAAAACGATATTTCATCTTCATTTCCTAATACCTATGATTGGCTTGTGCTTGTAAGTGTATGAACGTAGGCATTCGATTGAAAAGAATCAGCATAATATTTAGAATAAAGAATGATTATAAATGTTTGCACCTGGTTATGTTTCTAACAGGTACGTCAGGTAGACTGGGTAGACAGAGCGTGGCCTAGGCACCTGAAAGAGTGTCAGACAGAATCAACGAATGTCATTGAGAAGATGAAATATCCAAAAGTACAAAAGTAATGATTTTTCTCATTTTTAGTACAATCATTTTTCTGCTATGCACCTAAGAGTATTTTTTATTCTACAGCTGTAAAAATATAAGATGTATAAAAATTATTGGAGATAGAAGCTAGTTGTTTATGCACTATAACTAAATAATGAAACTTTTTAAAAACTGAAACTGTGAAAAGTATTTTTTATGGTCCTGAAAGAACTAATGATATGCCTCCCCCACTTCAAAGTTCATTTATCTTAGGACCTCGCAATGACATTCTAATGGAAACATGCACACCATTCAGGATTTCCGGGACAGGGAAAATTTCCAGTTTGGCTCTTTGCAGAGTTTGTTTCACTGGGCTATGTTTTCCACGAAAATAAAAAAAAAAAAGAAAATGGTGGCTTAGAAATGTCATTCAAACAGAAAAAAGGTTCAAATAAATATAAAATATGTATTAGAAATAGGAAAAAAACCTGCGTTAGGGCAGAAAATATATAAACTATATACATTTGTTAGATGGAAACTTTCTGAAATATCAATGTTGGCACAGCTTGTCCATGTCTACCCACAATATCCTTTTATGGTGCATTTGAAGCATGAACCTTAATGGGTCTTAGCTATTTACATAAATTTAATAAAGCTAAGTTAGTCTTTAATATTTTGTGTAATATATTATTGTCATGTTAGGTTGAATAGTTATTACATGTATGTAGCTAGAGACATACACGATTTAAAAATATTTTTTTTTACTATGTCTAGCCTAATGCTTATAGAGTAGGCTTCATGAAAACTGTCGTCTATTTTAAGACTCGAATACTCTTCTTGTTCTAAAAGAAAAAAGCTTTCTGGCCAGTTTACTCTTAACTTAAATCATTCAAAAGTTTATTAAATGAAACAGTTGTCTAATGATGTTAAATGAAACAGTTGTCTAATGATGTTAAATGAAACAGTTGTCTAATGATGTTAAATGAAACAGTTGTCTAATGATGTTAAATGAAATAGTTGTCTAATGATGCTTGCGCTCTTTTGTTTACCCACATAGGTATTGTCTTATGAGTGTTGCTGGCTGCTATACTGATTTTCACATTGACTTTGGTGGAACTTCTGTCTGGTATCACATTTTGCATGGTGAAAAGGTAAGATTTGAATAAGTATCAAGGAAAAACATTTTTTATTCTACCAGGGATCTTTTAATCGTGTTGTACATAATGAATGATTAAGCCATTTCAATATCTTTTTTAGTTTTAGCCATTAAAGACGGATTAATTTATTTAGTGTAAATGTGAAACATATGCATCTATATGCCATTAAAATTATTATCTATTATTTTGGAATTTTTTTTTTTTCAATTTTTTTACTTGGCAAATTTGTTTTATTTTATGTAGACTCACAGTTTAAATGTTTTCCTTTATAGATATTTTGGCTGGCCCCACCATCACCTAAAAACATTGAAAGATACACAGAATGGACGTTGTCAGCCAAGCAAGGTGAGACCTTTCTCGGAGACACCCTGGAGCAGTGCCAGAGAATTATGCTGTTTGCTGGAAACACTTTTATCATACCTTCTGGTCAGTGCTATATATTTAACTGTTTAGTGTCAGCATAAATCATGTCAGTCCGTTATTTATCTTTCAGCATCTGTTGCTGTATGATGGGTAAAGAAATTTTTTTCTTTCAGGGTGGATTCATGCGGTGTACACGCCAAAGGACTCTCTTGTGTTTGGCGGCAACTTTCTACACAGTTTTAACATAGAAAACCAACTTTTGGCCTCTCGTATCGAGGATAAGACATATGTGAGCAAATCTTTTTTATTTGTGTTTTATATATATATATATATATATTACTACGCATCCTGGAGCAAAAAATCTGCTAGTGAGCTTAATGAATGATTAAATTGTGCTGACACTGTGTTTATATTATTGGTCATGTGAAATAATTAGTTCATGCTTTCACAATCTTAACTTGCAATAGATCCCTGATGGGTTTTTTTAATTGTTAATATATTCTATTGCCATTTCAATCCATTATGACCTATAATGTTTTTGTCGTAATTTATCCACACAAAAAAAATATATAAACAATAAATTAAGTGATGGTAGTGTATGAATGTTTTTGGACATTCAATAATATACCAGAACATTTATTTATTTCTTGTTCTAATATTCAGGTACCTCCCAAATTCAGATATCCTTTCTTCTCTGAAATCATGTGGTATGTTGTTGACCGCTATATCAGCTGCCTGACAGGGCACACATATTTGGCGCCATGTGAAAAGGATGAAGTTGATGATGATGATCAAGGTCTTATTCAGGTTGATGAAGATTCCAGACCGCCTTCACGAAATCCTGACTCCAGACCTCCATCTCGTGCCATGGATGATAGCATGGATTCTAAGGTGGGGGGAAAAAAACAGACCCAATTCATGCATCTCACCTCTGAATGACAGATTTATCGACTTATGCCATACAATCTTTTTTTTTTTTCTAATCAGATGAAATCAGACAGCGGAGATGATGCTCCAAAATTATCCAAGAGTGTGACGATTGAGCTGACCCGCATTGACCAAGCTTTGAAAAGGTCGCAGAGCGAGGACGAAAACCAGCCATCCCTGACAAAGCCGAGAGTCCCTAGAAAGGCAGTTTCAGACTCCAACAGTTCTTGGGAAGGCGGAGGGAGCACCAGGAAATGGATTCACCTTACACAGACGGAGTTGCGGGGATTGCGACAGCTGGTTGATTATCTTCAGACTCTCATGGCATTGCCTCCCAACAAGCGAGGCGTACCTAAAGAGCTGCTGGATCCTGATGCTGTTCTCAGGGAAATAAGGGTGAGAGAAATGCATGTTCTTTCCTGTTTGAACTTTGAAATTTCTGAACAAGAAATTTTTTTTTTAACTATTGCCTTTAAAAGGATCTTTGCAAATAATCTGCAACACATTCTGTGGTGTTGTAATTATTCAAATCATCCCAAATCAAACCTGACTTGAACAGTCCTTGTACATGCCACAACAGAGTCTGTTGATAATTCTGTTATTATTTTATTAGTCCTTAAATATATACGTGTGTGTGTGTGCTGGACATGTAACAGTCTTTAATGATACTGATGCTAGCACAATGAAAGATACTAATTCATCCTAGCCTAAAACTAATCTGATGACGACATCCTTGTATCTAAGTGTAATTCATATGCTCTCAATGGTTGGATGAACTTTACACTTCATCAGCCCCACAGGTCCAGGAGACCATTCATAAACTGGTAGATCTAATCAGACACAATATACTATCTTGTTGGTAAATTGGGTTCATCCAATGAGAGGGTTCAATGAAAATCCCAATCTTTGTGTGGTTAACTTTTTTTTTTTAGTTAAACGAATGCTCTTGTTTTTTTTAAGTATTTTATATTTTCCAGCAAATTCTTGAGGATCACAAAAATGATGATCCTGAGTTGGCAGCAACTGGAGAACCTATCATTGGTTGGCCAGAGTCAGCAAAAGTAAGCCTCTCTTTTCATTGGTAGTAAATTTGTTGTTTACATCAAGGTACAGGTAAAATTTATAATTCTGACGAGAACAAATATTATGTTCAATTTTTAGGTCATAATTAAAATATGGAAAAGTTTTTTAGAGCACATTTTTAAAAACAAAAATTAAATTTTTTTTTTAATATTTAGAAGAAGCAGCAGAAGTTGAAACTTGGCTATAAAACATTCAAAACGACAAAGGCAGCTAAAGGAAGTTCTGGGTCATCCTCCATCAGAAGACGTAGGACCAGGTGTAAGCAGTGCGAGGCATGTACCAGAACTGAGTGTGGGGAATGTACTTTCTGTAAGGACATGAAGAAGTTTGGTGGACCAGGTCGCATGAAACAAACCTGTATCAGCAGGCAGTGTATGGCGGTGAGTAGTCTCTTTGTTTGCTGTGGTCTGTTCTCTTTTGCTTTTTAGGGGAATCTGTTAAATAAGGATATCTTTTAACTTAAAAGTATTTGTTCTTTCCCCAGCCTGTTTTGCCTAGCTCTTCTGTATGCATGATATGCAATCAGGAAGGCCAGTCCAATCCCAATGACCCTGAAGATATTTCTTGCCTGCTAATGGAGTGTGGCATCTGCTGGGAGATTGTACATCCGTCATGTTTGCAGAAAAAGTAGGTATTTTTTTTTTTTTTTTGATGTGTAATCTTTTCTGGAAGGATGTTTTAATTTATTAGTTTTAAGCAGAAAACTTTTTAATCATCATGTTTTCTTAAATGTTGCCAGTTGGACTGAAACTCTGTTGATACAGACAATTACTGATTGCTGCAAAAGAAGTACATTTTTTTTTTGTATCCTCTAGGTATGAAAATTTGGACATGGATGGTTTTGTGAATGAGGATCTGCCCAATAGCTGGGAGTGTCCCAAATGTTGTAATGAAGGAAAACAAGGTCAACTTAAGGTAAAAAAAATTTAATGATTACTGTATTTCCCCATGTATAAGCCACCCCTTTTTTCCCAAATTTTCAAGCCCAAAAAGACAGTGATGATGAGTGTATGAGTGATTATTATGAATCTTGAATTTTGTTTCTTTGTAAATTTTCTTTCTTTATAACTTGTTCCTCTAATAAAATATTTTTTTCAAAACTTCACAGTCCAAAAATTGGGGGAGGGGGGGTGGCTTATACAAAGAGTGTGGCTGATACATGGGGAAATATGGAATGTCAAAAAAATTAATCCCTGATTTCGTTCTACTGTAAACTGATCTGAAGCTGAATGAAAGGTTTACAACACCAGATACTTATGAATACTAATAATAGTACTTGGTTATGACGTCTCGGATTATACTTTTAGTATTCCCAATACATGTACTATGAAATATCTCTGTTTATGAATTGTAAATATTGCCTTAAAATAACACTGGCTATCACATGGCACTAAGTTACCATTGGTGGAGACACTTTGGTGACACTAGCACCAACACATGGGGCAACCCCCCCCCCCCATCCTTCATTACCATGCTGTCATTATTACATGTATCAAAGAAACAGATGCTCTTATTACCTTGAACTTTTATTACATTGTGCCCATCTCTGCATCAGTTGAGGGCCACTTCAATCAGAATAAAATGTTCTAATTATGAAGAAACAAGCCTTGCCAGGAGAAACCTTCCTAGAGACATACTAAGTCCAGAATATTTGGATGTTTTAATAAGTCATTTCATAACTACAAGAGATACTGGCGTCAGTTGAACCAATATAATTTTTATAAATATTTGCATGATCTTAAAAACCCTTTTGTTTCAAAAGATTTTTTTTTTAAACTTTCTAGTTTCAAAAGAATTTCACCCTATTTTTTTTTTTTGTGAAGTTAATTTAAAGTTATAAAATTAAGTGGTTTACTTCAGTGGTCTTGGAGGTTTTAAAACTAGATAGCGTACAGTCATGGAGGATACAAAAGTGTCCATAATTTTAATCAAGTGGGCTTAGAGAATTTATTGATTTCAAATTTCCCAAAACACAGCTTAGCTCATTACAGCCAGACAGAGCTAGGTCAAGTAAATGCCCTTAAAAAATATGAAAGATCTTGGTTGGAATAAAATTGGTTGAATAGATGGTTTGCCACTTCTCACAGCTCACAGTGTAACAGATCATCAGGATTACACGAAACTCTACTTTTTTTAATCTGATAATTAATGAAAAAAAACACCTTCAGTTTACTGCATGTTGCCGGAGCTATTAACTTTATAAAAAATGATGTCAAAATTGACTTTTTAAAAAACGACGTCAAAATTGACTTTATAAAAAACGATGTCAAAATTGACTTTTTTAAAAAAAAAAATGTAATATCCTGGCTGTGATGATGATGCTATGACGAAAGTGAATGAAAGAGCTATCACAGGTTTATTTTCTTGATCTTTTCAACTTTTGGCTATAATTTTAACGTATCGAAAAGGTTTGTCCATTTTGGTTGGCATCTGTTTATATGCATGTTATGCTGTTGGTTGGGACGGATGGCCGAGTGGTGTAGATACTCGACTGTCGACCTGAGAGTCCTGGGTTCGATCCTCTGTGAGAACCATGGGAATTTTTCCAGGTGACATTTGTTTCTAAGCTGTCCCACAAGTCAACCCAGCTTTAAATGGGTACCTGACTTTAAGTTGGGGAAGTAAAGGCAGCTGGGCGTTGTGCTAACCACACAATCCCTTCATATGCCGAGGTTATAGAAACAGATGAATTCTACACTTCATCTGCCCCGATGGCCCGTTAGGGCTAAGGGAACTATGCTGTTGGATAAGTAAGAACTGTCTTTTCATAACCTTATTAGCTATTGGATAACAATTGTAGTTTTATTTTATATCCTCATTAGCTATTGGATAACAATTGTAGTTTTTTTTAATATCCTCATTAGCTATTGGATAACAATTATAGTTTTTTATATCCTCATTAGCTATTGGATAATAATTGTAGTTTTTTTTATATCCAGCCTCGAGTAAGACCGGGTTCAACAAAGAAAATTAAAGTGGAAGAGCATAGACTTTCTGCGGATAGCGACGGACTTCAAGAAGACGAGCCCTTGTCACCCATGAGCCCGGTGGAAGGCAAAAGAGTTGTCTCCAAGGAAGGCAGCCACCCTAAAAATGGCGCCAGTGATGCTCAGTACGTCAAAGCAGAACCAGGCCCCATAAAGTGGTTGTCACCATCAAAGAAGGTGACCTTACCTGACGTGAAGGTTAAAACGGAGGAGGGGGTGTCGCCACCCCAACATTCCATAAGCTCCGTGCCCAGCAAGGACGATGGTGTGAAGAAGAAAAATCTTTCTCAGTCGTTTGGGAAAGAGCAAAAGAGAGCAATCAAGAAAGAAAAGGTAAAAATTTCAGACCCACCCATAAGAGCCAAAAAAGTAATGTCCGTACACAAGACGCTATATACAAGTAAACTATTTAGTTTAAATGGTAACACCTTCTTGCTGGGTCATTTTCCGTTAAAAAAAAAAGAATGAGCATGTTTTGTCTATTTTTTGCCTGTAAATATTATGGTAATTGCTTTTTGGGCAAACGCAATCTGCTTAAAATAAATAGTATAGTTTAGCTGTACATTTTGTATGTGTTCCTTTGCAGATCTCAGCTCTTAATTCACCATCCAATTCAGACAGTTCCTCTCGCCAACCCCGAAAGCGCCCCTCATCCAATCCGGGCAGTGGTGGAGGAGACAAGACTAGTTCCTCTGACAAGAATGAGTCAGGAGGCAAGAGGCCCAAAAGAGAGGTAGTTGTCCCTCGCAGATTTTTAGATTGAGATAAAATTTATTCATTTCCAAAGGACCCACCTGTCGAATTGAAAACCTTCAATGTAGGATTTGTATCAATAATATTTCACTTGTTATTGTTTTCCATTACATAATGCAGCACATAAAAGACACAGATTTTACTCAACTAAATTTATTTTCCTCTTATTTTTTTTTTAAGTCTCCCCTTTTTTTCAGAGCATTTTTGTATTGTGTCTTTGTGTATTTTGTTTTATATCATCTTAAATGCATGATGTCCTTTTCCCACAACCTACCCAAAATATTAATTTTCTTGTTCAATGTTGTTTTTTTTTAATTGTACTCCAAGATCTAGATTTGTGTCCCCTTGAGAGTTTTGTTTTGAATGTGGTGGATTTAAATTGATTTGTAACTTATTGACAGAAACAAATATCACAGGGCATCTATTCTTTACTTGTTTATAATTTCTTCATTACTCATTTTTTTCCCCACTTGTTTTAAAAAAAAAAATCATTCTGTTGTTTTTCAGCAGGCAGTTTTAAGTTTTAAAATATGTACTATGCTCTTTTTTTTTTTATACTGCATCGATAAAATTGTATAGGCTAAATATTTTTGTTGATGAAATACCTCAGGAATTTAACTTGAATGAACAGTGTACATAATAAACATTCTAGTAAATAAACAGTTCATCATTATATAAAAAAACATCTTGGCTATCATACCTAACAACTTGTTCCCTATGTTCATGCTGTTTTTGTCGCAATGTTTAACTGTAATTATGTCTACAAATAACCATGCACCACGTCCGCATTAAAGTTATGAGTGAATAGCTTTGCTTCACTCTCTGGCTCTGGACCCAGTTTTAAAGCCTTCACTGCTATGCATTCAATAGATTTTCTTTTTCTGTAATACAGGTTTGCAATGAGTTTATATTCTGTGAATGGATAAATGTCAGTTGGAATATTGTTTACATGGGTCACTCCCGTCATTGTGTATTGGAACATCATTTTTAATGTGTTTTTTTTTTTTTTTTTTTATTGACTTAATTCTTGCAGTGGTTCCAGCTTGTAAGATATTTTTTCAAACACAATCAGGATTGTTGTACATATCACAGAGAGGTATTTAATCTAGCTAGTTGTGTCACACTTTGCGTTGTTGAAATTTTTTGGCCTGAATGGCAGGATTGACGGTCTAGCCGGCTAGACCAATCAGTTTCAAGAGTAATGTATGTTTCAATGATCTCAGAATCTTAATTTCCATTGCCTGACCCATATTGAATCTGTCTCATTGGCCGACAGATGTAATATTTGTGTGTGCGAATTTTCGAACCACTTTGTTACATTACTGTCATATGTTCAAATGAAATGTCTTTTTTTTTTTTAAATTAATAGTAAAATTCTTAGTACGAATGGTGATCGTTTTAGTTTCTTTAACAACTTTTGACGAAAATTTTTTTTTCCTGATAAGTTTGAAAGATGAAAGCATGGTGCTTCTCTTGCATTATGAAACTTAGACATCTGTAAAATAACTCAATTAAAATAAAAAGTGTCTGGGTATCGGAAAGAACTCCTAGTTAGAGCTTTGCGTGACTGCGAAACATCATAGTACTCCACAGCTCTGTCACATTTTTTAAAAGCTTCAATTTTATTTTCAGATATTTCACTTCTTCTAGAATTTGGAATGTGTCTTGTTATATTTCTAGAAAACAAAAAAATCCGTTAGTTGGTGGTGACAATGAAAGTGTCATAATTTCCTCTCTACTTATGACGAGCAATTATGGCCAGTGATCCTAATTGTTATATTTCTAGAAAACAAAAAAAATCTGTTAGTTGCTGGTGACAACGAATCTGTCATAATTTCCTCTCTACTTATGACGAGCAAATATGGCCAGTGATCCTAAATCATTAGTTTCTTTAATTTTAGATTTCATTATTGGTTTCTTTGGTACCAATTTATTCAATGCTTCAGATTCTACATTCATATCTGTCATCTTTCTAAAATTATTTTGCAGCAATAATTTCCGAAGTCTTTTTTTCCTAGCATTATTTTATTTTTACACTGCACATTAATATGCATGTTTTATTTCTGTCTCCCAGGCGACCAAGCTTAGCAATTATTAAAAACAGTTTAGCCTAGAGAGTATGTAAATACTTATTCAATTATTTTTTTTTTGTTTAAAACGGCTAATTTATTTTTTTCCCCCCAATTCTTTAACATTTGTTTTTTCTTCACTAAAAGTTGTTTTGTATCAGCTGAACTAAAAAAATTTAAAACTTTTAAGCGGAGAAAATTCAAAGATCACCTTTTTTTTAATTATTGCCCTCGTTATGTAAAAAAATATGTTTAGAGTAAATGGAGTATAAATGGTTTTAATTCAATCATTTGTTCATTCATGAAAAGTTGTACATAGATTTATTCGAAAAAAAAAATAAAATATCTTTTGTATAGATCACTCTCATCTATTTCCCAAGCTATGCATCTATACAGAGTCATACATGTTTTTTTTTTTTTATTGTTGTTATTTTTGCTAATGTTGTTGAAATCAAGTTGAGATGTTCTTTGTAAATTAACAATGCTCTCATTTAATTCATTTGAATTAAAAGGATTTAGAAAAAAAAAAATTTTTGAATAAAAAACTTTTAACCTTTATTTAAATGACTCCATTTTTTTTTTTTTTTTATTTAGTTAAACAATTTGTTATAAAATTATTTTTTTTTTTTTCAAATTTCATTCATTTTCATTTTTTTTTTGTTAATGTTAAAAGAAAGTGCATCCTTCCTTGAAAATGAAGTTAAAACTTTCTTGACTTGTTCAATGGCAGTTTTACAAATATTAAGACACAAAGTTTGTTAAAGTGCATTTTTAAAAATTGCCGTTTCTGGATTGTTTATTCAGTTTTGTTTTTATTTTTTAAAGTTACCTCCCTGTTAACATTTTCTGCATGCTTGTTTTTGTTGCCGTTCCATTTCTCTGTGACCTTGACATTCTTTGTCTCTCCCCCCCCCCCCCAAAAAAAAACTTGTTATACTGATTGTGTCATTAGAACTGATTTTTGTCAGGCTTACAAAGCTTTTTTTTTTTTTTGCTCTTTCTTTTATACCCCCCCCCCTTCTATAAGGTAATTTCTTTTTTTTGTAAAGTTGATAACTTTAAATTAGAAAATGGTATCTGCATAAGCAGAGCCAGATCTACATTTGTGGACAGTAGGCCATAGGCAATAGTAATTTTGGTAAAGAGGGGGGTGAGGGTGGGGGTTATAGACAAAGGTACTTTTAATAAGGGGCCCTGGGCCTTAGGGAGTGAGGCGTTAGACAAAGGTACCTTTAATAAGGGGCCCTGGGCCTTAGGGAGTGGGGCGTTAGACAAAGGTACCTTTAATAAGGGGCCCTGGGCCTTAGGGAGTGGGGCGTTAGACAAAGGTACCTTTAATAAGGGGCCCTGGGCCTTAGGGAGTGGGGCGTTAGACAAAGGTACCTTTAATAAGGGGCCCTGGGCCTTAGGGAGTGGGGCATTAGACAAAGGTACCTTTAATAAGGGGCCCTGGGCCTTAAAGAGTGGGGCATTAGACAAAGGTACCTTTAATAAGGGGCCCTGGGCCTTAGGGAGTGGGGCGTTAAACAAAGGTACCTTTAATAAGGGGCCCTGGGCCTTAGGGAGTGGGGCGTTAGACAAAGGTACCTTAGGGATATACTAGGCAAAAAAAAAATGTTTAGGCTGCCATTTGCAAATTATGAGCCCCTAATAATCTCCCAACAGCCACGGGCCTCTCCGACTGCCCAGCTGTTTATAGTCTTTTTTTTGCTCCGAGCAATTCAAATTTTTAGATTACCTCCCTTTCCCTTTTTTTGGGCCATAGTGTCAGCAAGTGTTCAGCCAAACAGAGTGTGTGTGTAAACTCTTGTTGAGTAGCTGTTTATACAGGGTGGTCCTAGGCGGCTAGAGTAGCCAGACGATTCGTAAAAATATGCACTTTTATAGAATGACGAATCAGACTTGAATTTATTTTGCTGTGCTAGAGCAAACTAAGTCTAAACATGGGGCCCTGAGTGGCCACTTGTTGGCTCTGCCCATAATGATGGCTCTGTCCAAAGTGTTGGCTCTGTCCATAGTGATGGCTCTGTCCAAAGTGTTGGCTCTGTCCATAGTGTTGGCTCTGTCCATAGTGATGGCTCTGTCCATAGTGTTGGCTCTGTCCATAACGATGGCTCTGTCCAAAGTGTTGGCTCTGTACACTTAACCAAAAAAAAAAAATGAACAGGACAAGCCCTGCTCAGGAAATTTTTCTTTTTTTAAAATTCTTATTTAAAAACAGACAATAGGAATAGAAAGGAAGGTTATTTAAAACTCTAGTGGATAAATAATAGAATTACTTCCCTTCATTCTCCATCGCACAAGTTACTCAGCTATAAATGAATGAGCAGAATCAAAAAAAAAATTATTTCCATTAGGAATTTTAAACAAATTGTACAGTTGGCAAGTACACACACGACTCATCTTTAAAAAAAATGAAAAATAATTCCTAAGCATACTGTTCTCCCCCCCCCTCCTCCCAACCATTACCGGTATCAAACACCCCAAACAACAAAATTTAAATTAAAAACAAAGTTTTTAAAATGAAGACCTCTGTTTACCTGGCTGATAACTTAAAGTGATAATTTATTGAAATAATTATTAAGCATAAGTTTTATTTAAAGTGATCCTCAAATATTGGACTATCCAGTTTTCCCAGCTTAAGCTTATTATATGTATGCAATAGGCAGAGATCTTACACCATAGTTAGTGAAGATTGCTTCCTATAGTTTAGATTTAATCTGTTTAGTCATGGTTTTTTTTTTTTTTGTTTATAATTCAAAATAAATTTCATACCTGGAACCAGTTTTTCAATTTCCCCCAGGGTCCTGCGTGTGTGATGGGTGAAGGGGCCATGGATTTCCACGACAGCCTGGTGAAGCAGTCGGATGAGCTCCATGGAATGTCCGGAAGCAGCACAGCCGGCGGTTTTAAAAAGAGTAAACTGAAGCACAGTAGTTATCACCCAAGCGAAACAGAGATGAATATATATGATATTACCTCAGGATCTTCACCTTTCTCTTCTTCTCCTATATCTCTGCCAGCTCAGAGTGCCAAACCATTAGGTGGTCTGACGCCATTATCCTCATCTGTCAGCACCACAAACTTGACGCTTTCTGGAGAGCTTCCCTCCAATCAGAAAGAAGAAAATGAAATTGGGAATCTGCAAGACACCGGTGGCCATCAAGCACCAAAGCCCACCTCTGGAGAGATTAAGATGGGGGACGGATTACGCTCCCAAAGTACCTTTGAAAAACTATGTCGTTCGCCCTGCACCTCCTACAAATATTCCAGAATTTCTGCCCATGGCTGATAATACCCCTCACCCACTCCCACACGCAATATGGACCTTGATATTCCGCTACCTCCCTCAGTCAGACTTGGTCATGTTATCCGCTGTGTGTCGGACTTTTGATTGCTGGGTCCTTGACCCGTCTCTGTGGTATCAGATTAATCTTTCTCGGATCAGCATCAAACAGGCTCACCTCAAAGGCACAATGCTGCGCCAGCCTCGGTCTTTGAAGCTGGCCTCGTCCGTCATCTCATACGCCCAGCTGTCTTGGCTGATAGCCCGGATGCCCGGGTTGCGACATCTGGACCTGTCCAACCTGTCTTGGGCGTCGATATGTGCCTTGTGCTCTTCCGACTGCCCGCTTCTCCGTTCTCTCAATCTCAGCTGGGCCACAGGGATTCGTGATTTATGCTTCAGGGAACTGGCCTCACCTCCTACCAACCTAAAGCCAGGTCAGCGGAACATTTCTCGTCTTTCCTGCCTGGAGAGACTTAGTCTGATGGGGACTGATATCAATGATCAAAGCCTTGAGGTCATCGCCACTCACCTCCCGAAGCTGATGGCCCTTGATTTGACCTGCTGCATGAGAGTTACTGACCGAGGCATTCGGGCTCTAGTCCAGCTGGGAGCGCCATGCCACCTGAGAGAGATTCGGCTGGTGAAGTGTGTTCAGCTGACCGAGCGCTGCTTGGATTCCCTCGCCAGCTGCAGGGACCTGAGCTTTTTAGCACTCACTGATATCCCAGCAATAACCCAAGAAGCCTGTGTGCGATTTTCTAGAAACTACAAATACAGGCCACTTCGGGCTCATGCCCAGGGAATCGTTAGTGTTTGAGGTGAAATGTTTTTTTTTATATTCACATTCTAGATTGAGAATTCATAATTATCTTTTCTAGCATTCTTGTTCAGTCATTTAAAAAAAAAAATTTAATTTATATATGACGTTACAGTGTACATTTGCCACAAATATAAACCAGTAAATTACACAAGAATGCAGTACTGTATAATGTTAATTTATGCAATGTATTCATTGGGTTAGCTTCAATTACAACATTGTCTGGCGGTTCCACAAATGTAAAATGTTTGTCATTCAGCGGGTATCCATAAGAAAGTTTACCTGTATCCCTGTATTTAGAAAAGGTATTTTTAGTCATTCTATGTGAACTGTGAAGACCAGACCCAGCATTTTATTTTTCTTGACCCACTGTGAAAACTTCAAATTGGAGAGTCACCTTCACCTTGGTCTTTTCCCCCCTCACTCTTCATCTTAGAAGTTTTTGTTGTTTTTTTTAATTCCTATACCGATAGGGTAAATCTCAGACAGTAGGTTCCATTTACCTATGTTAGTTAAGTTTAGACAGATGATGTAGCGTTAAATTTTGTAAAGTCACTTGATTAATCTCTGAAATTTTGTTTTTTTCTACTGTTACATGACTTTTTTTTTCACAACATGTAAATTTGGTTATCTCAGCTTCGGAGGGGGGGGGGATGTCTTGTTTTAAAAAATTAAAAAAACATGATTCAGCTTGTATCTTTTGTTTCATTACTTTATTTTAAACTGATGAAGTATGTCAGTCAAAATTAAAATCCTCTACAACCCCCCAGCATTGAAGAAGTAATACTGTAGTGAACAGAATTATTATTATTTTTTTTTTGCTTGTTTTAAATTAAAGGGTGGAGCCTATTAGTTATGGGCCACACCCTGTTTATTAGCACACAAACAATTTTAAAAAAGAAATAATAATTTTTTTTTTTTTTCCAGTACCATCTTATAAGTAGTTTTTTAAAAAAAAATGCAATACTTCATATGCAATCTAAGCTTCTTGGTGTCCTTATAGCTGTGTCGGGCAGCTTTTGTCAACTGTGCTATTGTTTAACAAAGCTGTTGTTTATGCCAGCTTGGACTGTATTTTTGGTTGCCCAACTTGTTGATTTGGTTGTGATGTTCTGACAGCATTCAGTGAAAAAAAATATGTTGTGTGTTTATTGGTTTTTTTTTTGTCATTAGAGTATTTATTAACATAACTAAAAATAATACCTCGCTAGGTTGTTTTTTTCCTTGATACAATCTAAAATTTTTTTTTCTGAAATTGTTCCACTTTGTAAATAAAACTATGAATGTTATTGCCAAATTGGATTTACATTTGTTAATTTTTCTTTTTATACTTGAAATAAATACAAATTTACCTATAATTTTTTTCTTAATATTTTATTTGTGTCAAGTTATGTTTTTTTTTTGTCAAAGTGTGTGCTACAGTATATCATTTTCCACATCTGAATTCAATCTTCACATACATATAGTAGTGAATTTCTGAAGACCAAAATTAATATAGAAAAAAAAATGCAAAGTTTGATATTTAAATAATTTTTTTTATAAATGGGCATGATTCTTCTTTTTAAAAAGTTTAAAAAAAAAATGAATTTCAGTTTTTTATTCTATTCAAAGGGCATTTCATATTTTGGTAGTAAACAGTGCGTTGAAATATTAATTAAAGCTAAGGATTTATCTAAGTTAATATTAACTTCCTTCTCATTATCACTGTTAATTGGTTATATATACTAAATAACCAAAACCGTTCTTCCCTTGAGCACAATCAAGCTGGAAAACTTACTGGATTTTTATTTTCTAATCAAACTTAAAATATAAAGAAATATTAAATGGTTCTACTAACATCTTAACATAATTTCCAAATTTTTAATTGTTAAAATTTTTTTTCAAATTTTATTGATTGGAATTATATTCTAATTTCTTAAAAAAATACTTAAAGTATTTGGCTATCAGTAAGAAATGAAACAATTACCCTTTTATTGTTTTAAAAAATATAACAGAATCTGAAATGATTTTGAAAGCTTATTAGACCAATTTATTAAGTTAACTTGTTAGTCCAAATAGTTGTAATGCCAATGTATATAAAAAAGACAGAAAAAAACTTGTTATTGAAAATATTTCCCAAGTTTAAAAAGATTGATCAATGGTGGATCATTAATTGAATATATTAGCTTTGCAATGAACTAAATAAGATAAAGACAAGTTTTTCATCAAAATATAAGGCATTATATTCAGTTTAAAGACACATTGAAAACTGAATGAAGGAAAGCTAAGTTGAATATTTAAAAAAAACATCCTATTTTATTTCCATTTTTTAAATTTTATTGGGTACCTTATTTATTAATTGGCACATCTACCAAAAATAGATGTAAATTTAGAGTGTCAAGTATATACTGAAATTTGTACCCTTATCAAACTTACCAGCCATGGCTTTATGTTAAGGGTGTCAACTAAATTTATATATTGAAATTAATATCCTCATCGCACTTACCAGCCATAGCTTATTTTTAGGGTGTCAACTAAATTTATATACTGAAATTTATATCCACATCTTTTTCTTCTTCTTAGAATGAGAAAAACCCTTGGCTTCATAACAAGAAGATTCTTGAAAATCTGGTGAAAAATTCAAAATCCAACTCACCAATCACAAATGTAGATAATTCACGAGTGAAAAGTAAAAAGGGAAAACCTATATCTGTTCCTGAAGTGATAAAGAACTTAAAAAAGGATCCATGTGACGAGCGTGTGAGCCATGCCACAAGTGATACGTCTTCTCAAAACAGGCTGGCTCATGTTGACTCTGGTGAAAATACGATTAAAGACTTGAGTTTAGAACGCCCTCCTGTGTTAGGGGAAACAACCTCCGATAACAGTCATGGTAATGTAAGATCAGATGATGCCCATTTATTTGTGCCATCACCATCATCTTCATTAAACATTCTGTCATCTTTGAATTCTTCCAGTGCCAACTCCTCTCATAACATCATAAATGGTCAATATTCTGAAATCACAGAAAGTCGTACGTCGCCTTTAGTCAAACCGCAGTCTGTTTTCAAAAGTCCTCATTTAGCAATCAGCTATGGTCCATTGCCAGACTCACACTGTTTCTCTGAAAATCATCTTTTAAAAAAAAATCACTCTGTCTCATCTTTCACCCAGCATTCTCAAACAACACATGCAGCCACGATCATTAACCCAGATTTAATATTTAACAAACAGGCGCGGTGCAGTGCTGCTTATCATCCTGTGTACTCTGAGCATGCTTACTGTAAAGAGTTTCTGGTGCCTTAGACTCAGCATACTCTTAAACTACAGTGTTCATAACTTTTTGTTCCTTAAGTTGTGGCAGTCATTGGAACATTTGAAAAAAAAAAATATCCTTAAATATTTTTGATTAATTTAGCATTTTTGACAGTATTTTTTTTTAATTTTGAAAGATAATTATATAACAAACAGTTTTTCAAGCTGACTTAAACAACAAAAATAGATAATATTTTCAAGATAATGATTTAACTTCTTGAGATATTTTTTACCTCCCCCTATAAGGCAATTATCTCCCATTTTCTAAAAAAAATAAATGACACATTCAGACATGGAGTAGAAAGCTAAGTTAGTTCAAAGGCCAAAATTGCAAAGAAGAAAAAAAAAACATTATTTGAATAAACCTGGAGATAGATATAAAAAAATATTGGGCTATGGCTGAGAATGAAAAGAAAGCTAACTGTAGAGAGTTCCTTTCCATAATGATTACATCCCTTTTCTAAGGAAACAAAGTTTTTTTTTTTTTCAGCATTATAATATTTCTCATTACGCAGCCTATATTTTCTAGTTGAGCTGTAAATTGTATAAAATCTGATGTCGAGTTAAAGCAAAAAGATGCTTATTCAAACTAAAAGATCTTTAATGTTTTTCTGTGCGGAAGAAATTTTTTTTTTTTTTTTATTTTGTATTTTTCTAAAAATAGATCGCAGGCAATAATTTTTTTTGTCTTAAAAGCTCCTTTCAATGTGGATTATTTATTTATTTGACCCAGATATCGTTTTTTTTTTCTATCTAAATGGCAGAAAAAAATTATGAGATTTATACGGAATTACTTGGTACGTTTTAATATTAAATGCCTACATTCATAGGAACAAAAGTTATTTTCTCTACATAAAATCAGCATCAGTTACATTGTATGTAACCACACGTGCACCGATTTTCCTACTTTATTTCACCAACGTGCAAAAATATATTTGCAATACCTAAACTTTTATTTGACGCAACCACTGAAATTATTTCTGCATCCAAATTCATATCCGACAGAGTGCCTGATGTCTTTCATAATTTTTTTATTTTCTCTTAAACATGATTATATCTATTCTTGATGGTTAATTGATGGATCATCGTGAAAGAATGGAATAAACAAAACACAGGTTTACAATCATTGAAAAAAAAGTTGTCTGCTCTGTTACAATCCACTCATTGCTTTCCAATCATTTTAAAATTACGTGTTTGCTCATTACCTTTCTAGGAAAAGTTACGCAGGGAAACATATCTTACATTTTTTTTTTTAAATGTTTTTCGTTACTTACCTGATAACTATTTTGTTATTCAATTGACAGTGCTTTTTCTTTTCAGCGTTCTTCATGAGTGCATTTTTTAATTTTTTTTTGTCTGTCGGTGTACCCGTTGAAATATTCCATGAATATATTTCTGTAAATATTTGTTAAAGATTGTCTTTTGTTTTGAATACCATTATGACCCCCCCCCCCCACCACCAATGTTCCCTCTAAGCTGAGCGCGTGAGCGATCGCTCACACAAATTCAGAGCGTCGCTCATACTACACGTACGATTGCTCACGGCCGACATCGCTTAAATCGCTCACAAATTTTAGCCTCAAACAAAAATGTCGCTCAGAGGCAAAATTTTTTGCTCACTTCATACCACACCTTAGAGGGAACATTGCCCCCCACCCCAATTTCTTTTTTACAAATTTGGATTTTACAATCAATCTACATATAGTATTCAAAAATTTCCTATCTGATCACATCATTTCATTTTTTTTTTTCTTTTCATGTCAACAAACATGCCAATTTGGCTGTTCATTTTCTAAGTTGATGTTTTTTTTTTCCCCCTTTTTTATTATGCCTTACAATTTAATGTTGACATGTTTGCATTTTTATTAGTTATGTTGTTAACGTTGTTTATATCTTTTCTGTGTTCTGTGAATAAACATGTATGTGATGATGAAACAACTAATTGCACCAGAAATGTGAATGTATTCACTTTGAATGTATTCACTTTTACTGCAGTTCATTACAGTTTTTATAACTTTAAAAAAAAACAAACATTTCTGAATGCATTTTCTGTTTTGCATAGATGCGTAATGTATTCACATATTTTCTTTTTGGTTAAGTTGGATTAAATATGTCATTAAACTTCTTCTTATGCACATCTCAAGCTCATGTGAGGATGAGTTTGTTTAAAATTGTATGTGTTATCTCCCATTTTGGTAATTTTAAGTTGTGAAGAATTATTTCCACTTGAAAGTAAATATTAATGTATCCATGTATTTTTTTTATGCAGTTTTTTCTGTATATACGTAGTTTGAAAAAAATGACAAGACATCTTTCATTAAACTATTTGAATTTGAGCACTGACCTAAACTTTTATTTGATGTTTTTTTTTTCTCTGGTTTTGTCAGTCTTATTGATTTAAAGCTAATTGGCTTACAAAGCTGTGTGTGTTTTTTTTTTTTAAGTTATAGGTATCATACTATACACAAAAACTGTCATTGCCAGATTGGATGATTTTGTTATCTTGATATTAAAGCTCATTAACTTCAATTGAAAAAAGTTTGAAATATTTTTGTCTTACGTTATAATCAACAGGTTTGTTTTCTTTCGTCCGATGATGTGTTTGCGTCTGTGTGGTGTGTGCTAGTGTGTCATGTTCATTGTCTGTGTTGTGTGGTGTGTGTTAGTGTCTATGTGCTCAGTGTCTTTGGTGTGTGCTAGTGTCTATGTGCTCAGTAACTATGCTGTGTGTGATGTGTGCTAGTGTCTACGTGTTCAGTGTCTGTGTTATGTGTGTTAGTGTATGTGTGCTGTGTTAGTATCTGTGTGGTTTTAAATGGCTACACGCCACAGTAATCGTATGTGTGGGTGCAGCACCGTTTGTTGGGGGGAGGGGGGGCCTATGTATTTCAGGTGCCCAGACAAAAACGATCTAAAATGTAATGCTTGCAAATATCGAGCCCTTAATGATCTTTGAAAAAAAAAACATTGGGGCCACCTTCTGACCTAAAAAAAAACAAACTGTTAAGTCATTTTAATCCCAGAGGTCTCCTTGACCAATGGTCACACTGACCTCTCTTGTAGCTGGCAAAATAAAAGTCTGAACAGGGGGACCCGCTTGCAATGGGGAGGTGGGAGCGTATATCCATGAGTACGTTTCTGTGTGTGATATGTAAATTGATACCAAAGGCCACCCCAGGACCGTAACCTGCTCTATCCAGACATGACCAACAACTTCACTGGTACAGCCAGGGCCGTTGTGGTGAGGGGTTGGTGGTCACTGGCATTGGGGGGGGGGACCAATCACTTTCTAAATTTATTAATAGTTGTGTTTTCTTATAGGAGAGGGCCCCCGGATTTTCTGGAGGCGGCCCGTGTCAAACACACGTCTGCCAGATCTTCCAATTGCCATATGTGGGTCAGGTGTATCTAGGTCAAGGCGGTTGGATGTTGGTCAAACGCTGGTTGAGATATTCGTGAGTGGGAGTATTCAGCCTGTGGGGGGAAAAGCGTGACTAGTTGTGCAGTGGGCATGGATAAAAAAAGGGGGAGAGAAATGGAGAGAGAGAGAGGTCAGAGAGTGTAACAATGCAGCACGGAGATCAAGAGAGGTCAGAGAGTGTAACAATGCAGCACGGAGATCAAGAGAGGTCAGAGAGTGTAACAATGCAGCACGGAGATCAAGAGAGTTCAGTTAGTCAGAGGACAGTTAATGAGAACGGAGTGATCAGTGGAAGTGTTAGACAATGTTTGTGAATAGGAGCTTATGTGTTTAGAAGTCAGGTGATTAAAGCAGTTATATGGAGACCTGTGTATTTAGTTTATATCATTGATTATTCATGTTGTGGAGTTCTTTATTACTAAATAAACCACGACCACTGATGTTTCTTGTGATTTGAAAGTCTGTATCCATTGTACCAGTCCTAGTTTATACACAACAAGTTTTGATTAAAAGTGAACACATAAAATAAACGATACATTGACACCAATGTATAAAGTATAATCAGTTTAATTGTTTCCTGATTGTGGTACTTTTTGCAAATCCACTTCTTTTTTTTAAGGCTATATGCTACATTAAAAAATCCTAATTTTTTAGGATAAAAAAAATGATAGTTTACTTTCAAAGGAAAAGATGCCAAAAATGTTAGCGCTACTTTGTGCTACGTTTTTTTTGTATTTGTGTGAAGTTTTGATTTTAAAAAATCTGGTTTTAAAAAAATTTGGCAGCACTGAATCAGCCAATCTTAACTGAATGAAAAAAAAAACGAACAACACAAGTGAACGCTTTATGAACACACGTTTATGAGCTCTAAACTCTTTATTGAACATCTTTATATTTACATTTGAGTTGTTGACCCAGCCCCGTCCTCCGCACTCCCGTCCCTCATGCCCGCCCACGTGCCCAAATTGTCCACCATATTGATCAGCTCGGTCTCCACGCTCTGGTCAATGGGCTGAATGACCTCCACAATGTACTGGACCACCTTGTCCCGTGTCCAGCTGAAGCTGTTATCAAACTCAACATGATCTGTGGCGGGGAGAGGGGGGGAGGAGCGGAGGGAAAAAAAAACAGTCACATGATAAATTCTTAAAAAAAAAAAAATCGCACGAAAATCATGTGACCAAATGAATTAAATAGATTATTATTTTTTTTTTTTTGCTGTATCGACAAAATATGGAAATTAAGGCTACAAAAGTTGTAACCCATATTATAAAGAAATATAATGCCAAGCTTGGAACTCAAATTCCAACGTTTGTTAATTGTGTAGGCATATTTAATTACACCAATTGGTAAACAAGCATTTTGTAAAAAAAAAAAAAAGTTGTAATTTTTTTTTCGAAACGAATAAAAGTTTTTCAAAATTTTAGCGACACGATGGATTGGTTATGTAAGTGTATGTGTGTGTGTGTGTGAAAATCTAGATGTATATATTTTTTATTTATACTATTGCTATTTATCAACTAATGTATAATTTATTTTATACTTTTTAGTTGTGGGAGGATTAAACTTGCTATTGTTGCACACTCCCGCCTCAATTTGGCACTGTATTAATGCCATGATGTGCCGTATGCATAGTCATATTGAGTTACGCTAGTGAGACTGTAAAATGCAAGTTTGTACAAAAAAAAATAAAATTAAATTAAAACATTAGTTATTTAATTTATATATAAAAGTTTATGTGAAATATATAAATACTAACATAACACATCAACAATAGTTTGTGATTGTCACGCAGAAGTTTGTTCTAGGTTTCATTTTTAGAACGTAGTGGCTACGGCTACGGCCGGCCGTAATCCGCATTTTTTTCCCGGGTAACAGCCATAGATATTGCTCCACACCCTAACCCTAACCGTATCCCTAACCCTAATCCTAAACCCTATTCCTAATTCTAATATACTGGCTGTTACCCGGGGAAAAAATACGGATTACGGCCAAAAATATAATGGTGCTGGCCGTAATCGTAGCCACTTCGTTTTTAGAAATATGTTGTTTTTTTTTAAACTTCAAAATCAAGGAACTTTTTATGTACTTTTTTTCCACAATGAATGCCAATTAAGCTAGTTAGAATATTAGGAATGTTATTTAAAAACACATTTTTTAAAAAAATAAATCATCCTATTCGTTTCAAAAAGTCCCCTTCCCCCTAAAGCGCATTGCTATAGAACTGCATAAACGATAATAGACATATATACTCTCTTTATAAAACAGCATCAACAAAATTATGTTTACATTTTTTTCCCGAGGGTATTAAATTAATTGTAGTGAAATCACTGAAATATGATACCAAGTTGTTTTTTGTTTTTTTAATGTAGGCTAGAAGCAATTTTTCGTTCTTAATTTTTTACTTTATGCAAGTTACTATATACATTGGTTAAATCACAACGATTATAAACATACATACATGTAATTTATATCAAAATCAGCGTCTAAAAGCTATATGGAAACTTTTTCTCACTTTCAAATAAAATGGGGTGAAATATGACCAAAAATAGTTTTTGGTTCTAATGCTTGTCTCGTCCGTTTCTATCACGCTCGTGTATGAAACCTGGCATATCGTCGGCTTCTTCCACAGACATGACGTCAACAAAATACTGCAGTCGTTTGTCACGAAGTTTACTGTAGGAGTTGTCGAACATGACGGTATCTATGACAACCGATAGTCAACAGATTAAACCACAGTTGACATGACGGTTAAGAAAAATATATATTTAATGACAGTTACTTAGGTTACTTATTATGTTTAGTATGACGTTTCTTTCGTATCCTTCATAACATTCTTCAATAATTAATATGAAATCGATTAAATCCAGGCAATCAAAATTTAAAGTGGAAAATAAATAATGGCAATAAATGCTGACAAAGTTTAGGATTGTATTTTAATGTAAAATTTAACAATTTTCCTTTCTCAATAAAAAAAATCTGGCCACTTGACTCTTAGGCCCTAATGCAGGAATTATGGAAAAACAAAAGACTTGGTCAGCATTCGAAATAAGCATATTTGAATATGATACGCCAGTTAAAAAAAAAAACATGTCGAAGTTATTATTATTATTAGCTATGTTATGCGAGTGGGTGTTAAGAAAATATTTTTTTAACTGCTACTTTACGTTGCTACACATGATGATAGGCTCATGCATACACACACAGCACACGCGTGCCAACACGATACACACACTACTACTACTAACATGTTCCTGGCACATCGCACGTGTAGCTCCCGTCTTCCGGTACCATGTGACTGTTCACCCGCTCCATCTCCACCACGGCGACTTTCTCCGGACCTTCTTGACGGAAAACTCCGAAACCTATGTCGTAGCCGTCAGTTTTGAACTCCCACCTGACGGAGGAAACACGAATTCAGTAGACAGTACAGAAAAAAACACTGAAGAGGCCTTTGGGAGCTGCTACCAGGGCAATGGAGCCTATTACTCTACCTTGGGCCCCGACATTTCTATTAGTCTCTGCCTAGGGCCCCGACATTTCTATTAGTCTCTGCCTAGGGGCCCCCACATTTCTATTAGTCTCTGCATTGGGCCCCCGACATTTCTGATAGTCGCTTCCTAGGGGCCCCCATATTTCTATTAGTCTCTGCATTGGCCCCTGACATTTCTGATAGTCTCTGCCTAGGGACCCCCATATTTCTATTAGTCTCTGCCTAGGGCCCCCAAATTTCTATTAGGCTCTGCTTAGGGGCCCCCACATTTCTGATAGTCTCTGTATTGAGCCCTAACATTTCTATTATTCTCTGTATTGGGCCCCGACATTTCTATTAGTCTCTGTATTGGGCCCTGACTTCTGATAGTCTCTGCGTTGGGCCCCGACATGTCTATTAGTCTCTGCCTAAGGGCCCCGACATTTTTATTATTCTCTGCATTGGGCCCCGACATTTTTATAGTCTCTGCATTGGGCCCCCACATTTCTATTATTCTCTGCCTTGGGCCCCCATAAACTTAAGGTCGGATCTGCCGGGAAGCACTTACTTTGCCACCAGCCAATGGGCGGCTTCAGTCTTCCTTCAGTGCTTTGTTTTTTCCAGCTCAGGCCTAAGCATTGGGCTCAAGTGACGCTAGTTTAAGGTTAAGCCACTGACCGTTATAATTGCCATACCATGTGTTGCCCTTTCTACTGTCAAAAAGTTGTTACTATAAATAAAATAATAATAATAAAAAAAAAGATTTACCTCAAAACACTTCCGGGTTTTGTGACTTCTAGCGGGATCGATAGTTTGTCTCCTCTTGCCACTGTGGCAGTTTCCATTTGTTCGGAATTTTCCGATTCCTTCATGTAGTATTCTTCAGGCACCTGGCCACCTTGCGATATCTACACCCCCGGGGAAACAGAAATTTAAATCGAACAAAAAAATTAACTAAAAAAATGAATCGATGTCGACCGTGATTCGATGGCGGTTGTCCGGTCACACAAAAAGGTGTTCTTAGCACTAGCCATGCAAATACAAGTACAAGTAATCCAAACCAGTACTGATACTCGAGTAAAAGTACTTGGTAAAACGAATACCAACCACCCTATCTCTGGCGGCCAGCAGAGGCGGATATAACGACAAGCGCATCAAACACGTGTCTGAAGCCCTGAGTTGTTGCCGCCCCCCCCCCAACAAAAGCTAAATATATGCGCAATTAATAATCTTTTTGACATCAGATTTTGTTATTTTAGTCCTAATTTGTCACATGTACAAACCTACATTGTTATCTGTTTTGGTCAAAGGGGCAACAACTCTAGGTAAATAATCAAGATTTACCGCCCTTTGTAAGAAACTATAGAATGTATGCTGTTATATATATATGAACTGAAATCTTGAAATAAGAAATACCAATAATTTAAAACATGTTAGTTGACAAACAAAGAGAGGACACACATTCAACGAAGTCACTACATGCTGGTACTGTCACTATTTGTTAGTAAAGTCACTAAATGTTGGTACTGTCACTATATGTTGGTTTTGTCACTATATGCTGGTACTGTCACTCAAGGCCGTAGCCGGGGGGGGGCTAGGGGGGCTGCTGCCCCCCCCCCCCAAATTAATTCTAAAAACCAAATTTTATTATAAAATATACTTCTTTATCAGTGTGTTCCAATTTTTTCTTATATAAAACTCTCCGCACAGCCCCCCCTTCCCCCAAACAAAATCCTGGCTACGGCCTTGCTGTCACTATATGTTGGTACTGTCACTACCATCCAGGTACCATCCAGGCCGGTAGAGTGCCCCCGTTTGCTCTACTTAGTAACATTTATTTCCTGCCCCCCCCCCCCCGGCTATTGATTGGCCTGGCCCCTGCTGTAGAATTTTCACGCTACGGGGCTGGTACCATCACTAAATGTAACAGCTGCGAATGACTTTGTTACTATTGTTTATTCACACTAATACTGAGAATAATTTCTTACCAAAGTGACACACCTGGGATTGCCATCTGGGTCAGTCTTATTTCCACCAAGGTATGCTGGCAGCTGGTCTGCATCAATATACTTGAGTAGTGTAGAGGCACAGTCCGCTAGAAGTAGAGGACAGTCAGGGAGAATCAATCAGTTAATCAATCATCCAATCAATCAATCGATCATAACCAATCAGCCAATAAATCAATAAACAAAACAATCAATCAATACATAATATGTTTATTGTCTGTCTGTCTGTCTGTCTGTCTGTCTATCTATCTATCTATCTATCTATGTGTCTCAGCCTGTCCGTCTGCCTGCCTATCTGTCGGTCCATCAGTCTGTCTATCTATATGTCTACCTTTCTATTTATGTCTGTCTGCTATCTACCTATCTCTGTCTGTCTGTCAGATATAGATAGTATATCTATCTATCCATCCACCCGTCCGTTTTTATGTCGGTCTATATGTCTGTCTATAAGTCTTTCTGTCTTAAAATTCACGAGGTAAAAGAGATCTATGACCAATGCAGGTCACACTGATTGGTTTGACCTACTTACACCCCAGCACGTGAATTTTATTCTTCGTGTCTTGACTGATCAGCGGCCTACAGATTTTATACAACAGAGGGAAGATTCTTGGTGCTGGAAAAAAAAACAAAAAGTGGATTGGAAATTTTGATACGCATTGTACGAAACAAATAAGCGAAATTCAATGACATTTACTGGAACATGCTTTAGTCTTGATAGACATTTGTTGAATGAATTAAGTTGAATGACTTATTGAATCACTCATTTAGAATGGCTTATGTTGAATGACTTATGTTATGTGACTTTTGTTGAGTGAATTCTTTAGAGTGACTTATGTTGAGTGATTAATGTTGAGTGACTTATGTTGAGTGACTTATGTAGAGTGACGTATGTTGAGTGACTTATGTTGAGTGACTTATCTAGAGTGACTTATGTTATGTGACTTTTGTTGAGTGACTTATGAGTGACTTATGTTGAGTGACTTATGTTGAGTGGCATATGTTGAGTGACTTATGTTGAGTGACTTATGTTGAGTGACTTATGAGTGACTTATGTTGAGTGACTTATGAGTGACTTATGTTGAGTGACTTATGTTGAGTGACTTATGAGTGACTTATGTTATGTGACTTTTGTTGAGTGACTTCTGTAGAGTGACTTATGTTGAGTGATTAATGTTGAGTGACTTATGTTGAGTGACTTATGTAGAGTGACGTATGTTGAGTGACTTATGTTGAGTGACTTATCTAGAGTGACTTATGTTATGTGACTTATGTAGAGTGACGTATGTTGAGTGACTTATGTTGAGTGAATAATCTAGAGTGACTTATGTTATGTGACTTTTGTTGAGTGACTTATGAGTGACTTATGTTGAGTGACTTATGTTGAGTGGCATATGTTGAGTGACTTATGTTGAGTGACTTATGTTGAGTGACTTATGTTGAGTGACTTATGAGTGACTTATGTTGAGTGACTAATGAGTGACTTATGTTGAGTGACTTATGTTGAGTGACTTATGAGTGACTTATGTTGAGTGACTTATGTTATGTGACTTTTGTTGAGTGACTTCTGTAGAGTGACTTATGTTGAGTGATTAATGTTGAGTGACTTATGTTGAGTGACTTATGTAGAGTGACGTATGTTGAGTGACTTATGTTGAGTGACTTATCTAGAGTGACTTATGT
The DNA here is from genome assembly GCA_021962125.1 of Bulinus truncatus. NCBI lineage: Eukaryota > Metazoa > Mollusca > Gastropoda > Planorbidae > Bulinus > Bulinus truncatus. Next base: position 9,201,099 of record JAGDYQ010000017.1, on the reverse strand, counting down.
TATGTGACTTTTGTTGAGTGACTTATGAGTGACTTATGTTGAGTGACTTATGTTGAGTGGCATATGTTGAGTGACTTATGTTGAGTGACTTATGTTGAGTGACTTATGAGTGACTTATGTTGAGTGACTTATGAGTGACTTATGTTGAGTGACTTATGTTGAGTGACTTATGAGTGACTTATGTTGAGTGACTTATGTTATGTGACTTTTGTTGAGTGACTTCTGTAGAGTGACTTATGTTGAGTGATTAATGTTGAGTGACTTATGTTGAGTGACTTATGTAGAGTGACGTACGTTGAGTGACTTATGTTGAGTGACTTATGTAGAGTGACGTATGTTGAGTGACTTATGTTGAGTGACTTATCTAGAGTGACTTATGTTATGTGACTTATGTTGAGTGACTTATGAGTGACTTATGTTGAGTGACTTATGTTGAGTGGCATATGTTGAGTGACTTATGAGTGACTTATGTTGAGTGACTTATGTTGAGTGACTTATGACTGACTTATGTTGAGTGACTTATGTAGAGTGACTTATGTTGAGTGATTAATGTTGAGTGACTTATGTTGAGTGACTTATGTAGAGTGACGTATGTTGAGTGACTTATGTTGAGTGACTTATGTTGAGTGACTTATCTAGAGTGACTTATCTAGAGTGACTTATGTTATGTGACTTATGTTGAGTGGCTTATGAGTGACTTATGTTGAGTGGCATATGTTGAGTGGCATATGTTGAGTGACTTATGTTGAGTGACTTATGTTGAGTGACTTATGAGTGACTTATGTTGAGTGACTTATGTTGAATGACTTATGTTGAGTGACTTATGTTGAATGACTTATGTAGAGTGACTTATGAGTGACTTATGTAGAGTGACTTATAAGTGACTTATGTTGAGTGACTTATGAGTGACTTATGTTGAGTGACTTATGAGTGACTTATGTTGAGTGGCATATGTTGAGTGACTTATGTTGAGTGACTTATGAGTGACTTATGTTGAGTGACTTATGTTGAATGACTTATGTAGAGTGACTTATGAGTGACTTATGTAGAGTGACTTAGGAGTGACTTATGATGGGTGACTTATGTTACGTGACTTATGAATAATGGTAACATAAAACAAAACTTAGTACAAAATGTATTGAACTGACCATTTATAACGAACATCCGTTTCAACATTTCTGGGTAGTTGTCTTCAAGTAGAGTGACCAGATGGAGATACATCTGTAAACCTGAAAGGGATGAATCACACGTGTATAGATCAACACAGAAAACTACAAAATAAACGTATAGACAGACCAGAAACAAGGAGAAAGTAATAAATCTAAAAATAGATTTTTTAAAATCATGTACCACAAGAGACAGACACTGACTAAAAAGGGGGCCAGTGAGCAAATAGTCAGACACATTGTTAGACAGACACATTGTTAAACAGACACATTGTTAAATAGACACATTGTTAGACAGACACATTGTTAAACAGACACATTGTTAAATAGACACAGGGTTAAACAGACACATAGTAAGACAGACACATGGTTAAACAGACATATTGTTAAACAGACATATTGTTAAACAGACACATAGTTAGACAGACACATTGTTAAATAGACACATTGTTAGACAGACACATTGTTAAACAGACACATTGTTAAATAGACACATTTTTAGACAGACACATTGTTAAACAGACACATTGTTAAACAGACACATTGTTAAATAGACACATGGTTAAACAGACAAATAGTAAGACAGACACATGGTTAAACAGACATATTGTTAAACAGACACATAGTTAGACAGACACATTGTTAAACAGACACATTGTTAAATAGACACATGGTTAAACAGACACATAGTAAGACAGACACATGGTTAAACAGACATATTGTTAAACAGACACATTGTTAAACAGACACATTGTTAAACAGACACATGGTTAAACAGACACATTGTTAAACAGGCACATAGTTGGACAGATACATGGTTAAACAGACATATTTTTAAACAGACGCATAGTGAGACAGACACATGGTTAAACAGACACACAGTCAAACAGACAATATGCAAAACACAAGGCATATTGAGCAGACGAAACGATCAAGTCGGTTGTTAAACACATATCTGGATTAGTCAGGTGATAACAAGAAAGCAGAAAGACACGGAAATGGCGCAATGTAAACAAACAGAAGTTGACATCAGCGAGTAAACTGAAAACTTTTACCTACGCAATTAATCATGAGAAAAGGGAACGAATTAAAAACCTTTGAGAGGCTCATAGTAAACAAATATAGGACAATAAACAAAACCCAACACAGCAGAGGCGTTCTTACTGATAGGCAAATTAGGCGACTGCCTAGGACCCCCCCCAGTGACAAGTGGGCCCCACAATTAAGACATTAATTAGTAGGTTACCTAAAATGTCTAGCTTGACTTGATAAGTTGGGTCACAGAGACGACACCGTTACTTGAGATAATTAGAAGGCCCAGAGTTTGCAAGCAACGACCTTAACAGCCCCTTTTATTTTTCTAGCCCCCCCCCCCCAATATAACTTTGGCTAAGGCATTGAAATGTTCCCTTGCCTAGGTGGGGGGGGGGCTCCGAAAACGTAAGAACGGCCCTGCCACACGGCGCTAACTAAACAGGACACATTACAACAAGCAAAACTAAAAAAAAAGAGCACGCCCCCCACCCCACTACTCACCTGGGCGCCACAACATTTTACTGGAGACGCCCTCCATGTCAAAGATAACAACTAGCCCATCAACACGTCGGTTTAACTGGGGGGGTAAAAAAAATAACAAGAATATAATTAAACAATAACAACAACAACAACAACATATCGGTGAATTAATTTGAGAACTAGTTTTACATGTAGCGCTACTTTGCAATCTCCTAAGAAAAAAACCAAACCGGAACAATTCTTTGTGAAGTGAGCTGCGACCCTTGACCTCTATAGAGTCAAGTGCTGAAGGCCTGATTACTGGATGGATGGATGACGCCAAATGTAAGATACTGATAGGATTAGAAGGGGGAGGGGATCGGAGGAATACTAAAATCTGTCAGGATGTCGGGGCTCCAAGCTTTGCAGGCTCACATGCTTTCGACGTTTATTTATTTTTCTGCAATAAATCTGGGTCCCCTGGGTGAAGGAGAAGTGAGCCAGAGACGGTCTTAGCAGTATACGGAAGGAAAGGGGGGGGGGCTAGGACTCGCACCAGATGCCGGGACTTGGGGGGGGGGGGGGGGGAATCAGTAAGTGTGCTATACATGCCGGGTCACTGTGCGCACGTATTTGTGTTTCTTATGTTGTACCTTGAGTAAACATTGAATGAAGAGTTAATTATTTTTTTTACCACAGGTCCATTGTTATCTACGGTGAAAAGCGGCTGAGTTTTGAAATTAATGATTATAGCATGGACTAAACTCTTTGAGAAACACTGGTGGCTAGCGACCTACTTCTTTGAGAAGCACTGGTGGCTCGCGACCTACTTCTTTGAGAAACACTGGTGGCTAGTGACCCACTTCTCTTGAGAAACACTGGTGGCTAGTGACCCACTTCTTTGAGAAACACTGGTGGCTTGCGACCTACTTTTTGAGAAACACTGGTGGCTAGTGACCCACTTCTTTTGAGAAACACTGGTGGCTCGCGACCTACTTCTTTGAGAAACACTGGTGGCTAGTGACCCACTTCTTTTGAGAAACACTGGTGGCTCGCGACCTACTTCTTTAAGAAACACTGGTGGCTCGTGACCCACTTCTTTTGAGAAACACTGGTGGCTCGCGACCTACTTTTTTTAGAAACACTGGTGGCTCGGGACCTACTTCTTTGAGAAACACTGGTGGCTCGCGACCTACTTCTTTGAGAAACACTGGTGGCTGGCGACCTACTTCTTTGAGAAACACTGGTGGCTAGCGACCTACTTCTTTGAGAAACACTGGTGGCTAGCAATCCACTTCTCTGAGAAACACTGGTGGCTCGCGACCTACTTCTTTTGAGAAAGACTGGTGGCTAGCGACCCACTTCTTTGAGAAACACTGGTGGCTAGAGACCTACTTCTTTGAGAAACACTGGTGGCTAGCGACCTACTTCTTTGAGAAACACTGGTGACTCGCGACCTACTTCTTTGAGAAACACTGGTGGTTCGCGACCTACTTCTTTGAGAAACACTGGTGGCTAGCGACCTACTTCTTTGAGAAACACTGGTGGCTCGCGACCTACTTCTTTTGAGAACCACTGGTGGCTTGCGACCTACTTCTTTGAGAAACACTGGTGGCTCGCGACCTACTTCTTTGAGAAACACTGGTGGCTCGCGACCTACTTCTTTGAGAAACACTGGTGGCTCGCGACCTACTTCTTTTGAGAACCACTTATTCAGAATGCTCTACACAGTGCTGCCAGCCACTTTTATGTATTCGTGTGTGTACTCACTTTCTTGGACATCTCCTCCCAGTCCCTCAGGTGCTGCTCACACTGTCTCAGCTTGACCTTCTCCATGTCCGACTTCCGGGCCGAGTACATCAGGCCCTTCATGTCAAGGTGACCGAACAGCTCAACCCGGACGGGCGACCCTTCCTTGTCGTGACCGATGTTACCGCCTGACATGTACTTCTTCAGAACCTGTCAATCAATAGAACACAAGCGTACGTAATACAATAACAATACGCTTTCTTAAGCATTGGCCTACAATTGAAATAAAAACTGTCAATAACTCGTGCGCATGAATCCAGGTCATCCATATAAATCTTACAATCCATAGACACGTGTCAATCAATGCATCCTTAAAAACAATCAACTAATTAATCATAATACCGTCAATATATATTGATGGCTAAACATTGAAATCAATTAATGAATTGTTTCCAAACACTTGTTGGTCAATTAATATCAGTAAGCACATACTAACACCAATCAATCAATGACTTCTATTTAATACGTCTACATAATCTTACATAAAAATACCGCAGGAAATATTTGTGTCAGTTTCATACAACCCCTTAGCAGAAAGGAAGCTACAGATTATGTCTTAGTCTGTGTTATTCAACAAATAATCTAAACATTAGGACATAAGAGTTACCCACTTACTTCTGGTGGTTCATAGTCAGTCAACAAAGAGTCCACTTTCATCTTTTCTCTGTACGCCATGCTCTGTATATATATGGTGGGCCAAAAAAAAAGTGAGAACATGAAATAACATACGAATTATTTAAAAATATAATGTAATTTTTAAACAGACACATAGTTAGACAGACACATGGTTAAACAGACACATAGTTAAACAGACACATGGTTAAACAGACACACAGTTAAACAGACAATATGCAAAACACAAGGCAATTGAGCAGACGAAACGAGCAAGTCGGTTGTTAAACATATATCTGGGTTAGTCAGGTGATAACAAGAAAGCAGAAAGACACGGAAATGGCGCAATGTTTCATGTAATTTTGTTTGCAAAGTATTTAGCCAATCAGAAATCCTGTTCAATGTGTCCTCCCTGCTTATTAACAATTTTTTCTAAGCGTACAGTAAAACAAACTTTGATATAATTATATTACCGTCTACGCAATGTTCTCATTTTTTATGGCCCACTCTGTATATTTTTACAAAAAAAAAAAACAAGAAATGTTATAATGGGACACAGTCGCAAGTCGAGGAACAGTTGGTAAAAAAAATAAAGAGGAATAAAATTGTCGATAATTTAAGAAAAATGACTAAAATATTTATAGTAAAATAAAGTAAATGTAAAAATGTATAATATCTCCCCCCTCAATCCATTCAATAACTATATACAATTGTAATCAATCAGCTGACTTTTTTAAAATAGGCTTTTAATTAGTTTAATTAGTTGGTTCGTCCTTAAATTTTGTAACTCACTGTTCTAATTTATATAATATATAGTATTTCTAATTTATATAATATATAGTATTTCTAATTTATATAATATATAGTATTTCTAATTTATATAATATATAGTATTTCTAATTTATACAATATAGAGTATTTCTAATTTATATAATATATAGTATTTCTAATTTATATAATATAGAGTATTTTTAGTACATTTAAATAAAAGCTTATTTTTTTTTAAACAAAATAAACCGACTTACCGTTCTAAACATGGCTTCAGCTTTATTGACGTCATAATTTCTTGCTGTGATTAAAAGAGCGAGGAGTGTTTTAGAATCATACACAAGACGCTAACCAAAACTTAACGAAATCTCTACAGGACAGACAGTTCATGATAAATCTGTAGCATTTAATGATATGGACTATTTGTCTATTTAGTATTCTGTAAGATTTATAAAAATGTAATGCATGGTACCCTAGAAATATGCCTAGCAAGAACAGTGGCGTAGCGAGCTTAACTCGCGCCTGGGGCACAATACCTTTTCAGCGCCCCCCCTCCACCATTCGAAAAACACATAATATTATATGTAAAATATACCATTTGTCGCCCCTTTGTAAGTAGCGCCCGGGGCATGGTGCAATGACCCTCGACCCCCCCCCCCACTACGCCAATGAGCAAGAACTGAATCGGTAAAATTAAAGAATGGACAGGCCAAAATGTAACGACTGGTGACTACACGATACAGAGAGGAATGGAAGGCTATAGAGAGGAAAGGACAGGCGCTAGAGAGGAATGGACAAGCTATTCCTCTCAAATACGGCGGCCCGTTCCTCTCACTGCAGTGTTTACAATACGACCCACTTCCAAGCTCCCAACCTACCCAAAGGGTCGCGATCCGCCCATGTATAATGTCTATATACTTCTAAGGTCATCTTGGTGTAGAGAAATCTAATCATGGGAAGTCAGGTTTAGCAGGTTAAACTCCGGACTTTTTCGTTACTTTACCTTTCAGCCATTTCTTGAGACTGTAATCATCCTGTGACGTAATCAGATCCGAGACTCTCTCCTTGAACTGCCGTAGGGCTTCTTCTTCCTTGAGGCCGGCATCGCTTTCTCGCTTGGTCAGTGAATACTAAGGAAACAGGTTTGATGTTCAAATATCTATCCAACTATTGATCTATCTGTCTACATCTTTATCTATGTATATATCTATTTATTTATCTATATAACTATGTTTCTATCGATCTATTCATCTATCTGTCTATGTCTTTCTGTTTGACTGACTGTCTAATCTATCTATCTATCTATCTATCTATCTATCTATCTATCTATCTATCTATCTATCTATCTATCTATCTATCTATCTATCTATCTATCTATCTATCTATCTATCTATCTAATCTATCTAATCTATCTATCTATCTATCTATCTATCTATCTATCTATCTTTCTCTCTCTCTCTCTCTCAATCTATCAATCTATCTATCTATCTATCTATCTACATGATGGTCAAATGCATCCCAAAACAGTAATTAATAAAAACAACACTCTAGAAAAAAAATTCGCAAGAGCGTGACGTCATTTTTACAACCAACTTACCTTATCCATGATACACACTTTGAAAAATCAACAACAAATGTCTAATTTATCTCAATAACTCAATCCTTCCGAAATAAATAAAAAAAGTTTACAATAAGACTATTATTGTCTATAAATACACAATCCAGCTAATTGTTAGAATGTTTCATGAGCAACACTGAAATTACGACAACTTCTTTACGTAAATTTAAAAAAAAAATACACAAATTAACCCTCTAACACAATTCAATACTTTTTTTTATTATTATTTTGTGTTATATAATATCGAATGTATAAATATTTAGCACCGGCGAAAGAAGTGCACCAAGAGCATCACAGATTTATACTGAATACACACGGTTGTACACGCACTTATACACACACACACACACACACACTTGCTCGCGCAGGTTGACAAAGGGGCGACAGCAGACGTGCAGCAGGCTGCATGTAAAAAAATCTGGGGAAGAGAGTACACCACCAAATGTCTCGCTCTACCGGGGGCGGTGACCAAATCGAGACTGTCGAAGCGGAAGCGGCTTACCCAGCAGACGACCACTGGAACAGTCCACTTAGCGAGCCATGGGCATCCCATTATTGGGAGGGGTGTGGGGGGGGGGAAATTTTCAAATTTCACGTGACTTTCCCCACATCCACACCTGTATAATTTTAATTTTGTGGCTGAGATGCGAACTAAAGGCACACTCGTTGCATGGATAAGGCCGAGAAACTCAACACAACTACATCTGTATTCTTTTTATTTGCATTTAAAAAAAAAAAAAAACTCTTGCCACTAGGGGGCGTGCGGTTAGAAATTTTTAAAATAACGCGCCTCCCCGCCCCCCCCCAACCACACCCCTCCACCGAATAGTTTTTCTTCATAATAACCTTAGATTTATTATCCCCCCCCCTCTCTGCTACGCCCGACCACCTGTCTGTACCATTGCACGGCACGGCCTTGCTTGCAACCACTCACCTCCTTCCTCTTTTTGTCCCCCCCCCCCCCTTCCAATTACCGGTTTTATTTCAATACCCTGTGATCCGATGCCGCTAAGAAGATAACCAGGGAGTGGCTCCATCCAGTACATTGTCTCTGTCCTCCCCCCCCCCCCCGGCCCTGTGACATCTCCCCCCCCCATCCTCGTGACAGATGCTCGTGACAAAAAGTACTTACACTAATGACAGCCAGTCTGGGGGGGGGGCAACAAAGGAAAATGCCACCCCCCCCCCCAATCTTTTTCCAAACCCTCCTTGCCTCGCTTCCACCCCCTTCCCCCCCCCCTCCTCAACCAATCACGTGACAGTTCTTTCTGATTTTGTTGCGTCG
>JAGDYQ010000017.1:9184847-9187347 GCA_021962125.1 Bulinus truncatus | reverse complement strand
GGATACTTATGGTTGACAGCGCCTGCTCTGTCTCCTTGCGTTTGACAGCTTCTGTTTTCCGGTAACATGTGCACTTGATACATTTAACAAACAATGAAGTACAACATTAGGTGCCCCTTTTAGCATCTGAGTTTTAATACTAATACTAATGGATACTTATAGAAGCCCCCTTTCGCCCTATGTGCTTGCCTGGTTGGCTTATCTCTAAGTACGATTTGGATTATAGACCCATGTAAAGAAGAAATATTATCTCTTTCTATTACACACTGCACATGACAATATTATTATTCTCAATGTTTAATTTCATCTATATCGTTTCAGCTCATTCTCCAATCAATATTTCAAGTCTGCAATAATAATTTTAAAAAAAAAAACAACTGAAATATTCAACATACAAACTGAAGCATTTTAAGCATGATAAAACTGAAAGTTCTTTAAGAAAAAAAAAAAAATTACTGTTAAAATATAGGCTATTGTTTGTGGGTTATGTTTTTTAAAAGCAAATTATGAATGTTTGAGCTTAGTCACTGAAAGACCAAGCTGTGTAAATAAATATTTAATCTAAAAAGAAATATTAATGAAGTGGTGCACTTATATTGTTTTGTTTATCTTGATGTAATACGAGTTGCCAGATTTAGTCTCCTATGATAAAATATCGCCATTAAATACAATGTATGGTGTTTTATGTTAAAATATCGCCATTAAATACAATGTGTAGTGTTTTATGATAAAATATCCCCAGTAAATACAATATATAGTGTATTTTGATAAGTTGTAAGAGGGAGAATTGTTTCCCACCTGCGATAAATAAATAGTATATCGAGGGTGGCCGTGCGTGGACAATGAGAGACGCACTCTGGTTTTTATAAAAAGATAACCACAGTCGACTGACCAAAGTCTAGTGAACGAGTCAGAAGAAAAAACTGACTTTGGGAGCAGCACAGAACCCATTGATAGGTTAAAGGGACCACATGCTATAGCACCCATCAGTTTTCTCCAAAAAAACATTTTACTAAATGAATTTAATTGTGTGGAGCCTAATGTTCTGCTTGCCCAATAATTCAAGTCGAGTTCTAAGTACCTGTTGAATATCATTTTCAATTTCTGTAAGAAGGTTCTATCCAGTATATATTAACATTGTCTCATGTTGATATGAATGGCATAAATAATAAAATGAAAAATATTTGGTGAAAGACGATACAAGTTTATTTGCTTCCATGGAGCCTTCAACAGAAAATGTTAAAAGGTAAATTTTCTATCAACATGATTTATTATCAGTATGTTTACTTATCAAGATGTTATACTGCTAATATTGAACATTTATTACACCAGTCAAAAAAAGTACAAAACTATATTTATCTTCAAGTGCTGTAGAACATTAAAAAAAATTAATGATTGAAAAACTGCAGACAATTATAAAAGCAGAAAAAGATTAAATTATTAATCAGCTAATCAGTTGTTTTTTTAATGAGATTTATCTCTCCACTTAGCCTCTATGTCATGATCATCATGCTAGGATTGTGAAAGTATTTAAATCTTAATCTGAATAAAAAAAACTCTCATCAATTCTAACGTTTTTTTTTTGCCTCCCTTTACCCATTGTCTTATAAATAAAGGCAAGGAGAAAAAAAAATCAATTAGCAGGTACTCCAAACTGACAAAACCAGCTTGCTTACTGCACAAAAATTCACAACTGAATAGGTAAATTTTTCTCTGACAATTATCATAAAAAATGCTAACGTATACTAATGCAAGTGGTATCAATGTAATAGCTACTATTAAATAAAGAAAATAAATTACAATTTTTTTAGCATATTACTTTGCTGAACATTTTTTTATTTTTTTGTCATTAAAATAAATGCATTATATCAAACTGCTCTAAATATATGATGGAATAAATACAATAATAAATTAGAAAGGAGCTTAATAGATAGATTTAAGAGAATTGAATGTGAAATAAAGTAATAAACCAATAAAAGCTGCCCTAAGTGCACCAATAAGTGATTAATCATGCCTTAGTACAATTAGTTAAGGCAGTTAGCTGATATTTTTATGTTTTCAGAAGTTATTTATATTCCTTTGACTATAAGATTGTTATGAAATATTTTCTTTTACTATTTAACATATTTCCACGGAAAAGAGTCTTGGTCAGATAAATTAAGCAACCAGTAAAAATGTATAACTTCTTCGTCATGGAATGCTTCAACAGAACAAAAAGTTAAAATTAAAAAAAAGTAAAGTTCCCTTAGCCCTAATGGGCCATCGGGGCAGATAAAGTGTAGAATTCATCTGTTTCTATAACCTCTGCATATGAAGGGATTGTGTGGTTAGCACAACGCCCAGCCGCCTTTACTTCCCCAACAAGTCAGGTACCCATTTAAAGCTGGGTGGACTTGTGGGACGACTTTGAAACACATTTCACCTGGAAAAATTCCAATGGTCCTCACCAAGGATAGAACCCAGGACTCTGAGGTCGACAGTCGAGTATCTACACCACTCG